>JAAAKG020120524.1:0-38256 GCA_010014905.2 Druon quercuslanigerum
CGCCATACTTTTCTGTCCTGGCATACTTCTCTAGCTTCTTTAACGTCCATGCACTTTTTCATGCAGGCTATCGTGTTTCTATGGCTTCTTATGTCCCTTATAACTACGGTCTCATTCACACATTCTAACCATTCCTTCCGCGGTCTGCCTCTGGGCACGCTGCCATTTACTTTACCTTGATAATTTTTCAAAACTTGGGAAAAATCAAAGTTAGTTAAAAATATTTTCAGATGACATTTAAAATAGATAACAAATATTCAAAAATCTTGGAAACATTTACAAAAATTTATTGAATACTTCTTGATTTCTTCCAAACTTCTAAAAGTCCTAAACAGTTTTAAAAATGAATCGAATTTTCCCTTAAATATTCTGTAAAATCTTATAAAACCCTATAATATAAAAAAATTTCTTTAAAATCTTCTACAATCTTTTATGACACATCTGAAATATTGAAAACTTTTTTTTATTTTCTTATAAATCTTATAAAATTTTTATGTATATCAATTTAAAAAAAACTGATAATACTTATTTTCTTATTCTCAATTCTCAGAATTTAATTTCAACTCAATTTAAAGTGTTTAAAAACTTTTAAAAATAAACATTTGTTTCAACTTTGTAGGTTATATTATTATTAATAGTATTTTGTACCCTTTATGCACAGAGAGAAATGTCAAGGGATTAATTCCCGAAATTGTTTCTTGATTTTTTTTACGCATTGGCGCGAGAACTAAGATCTCGGAGCCCATGGTTTTAAAGCAACGGTCTCGAACTTTCAGGAATTAGGGAATGCCCCTTTGCTTTCAGGTCTCGAATTCTATGCTTTTAGATCGTAGAGTCCGAGACTTTAAAGCACGTCAAAATAGATAGAAGTGATAACTTTAAAGCCTGGACCTGCTAGACTACACCATCGCGTTGCATGCCGTTGGGCCCCTATATTGGCATTATTTGAGTATATTTATTTATTTGTTTAGATTGATTAATACAAATTTTAATACCAAACCACAAGTAATTGTTTTTTTATCAGGGCAAAATAATTAAGTATTTATAACTTACATTACATATACGTATTTAGCAGGGTAAGACAAACAATCAAAAACATATATCTTACAGCACAAATTTTTAAACAAAATGAGATTAATTTTCAACTAAAAGAGCTTATTTTCCCCTTAAAAGATTGTTTACAACTTCATTTTCCTGGTTTTTATCAAAACTAAACTTGTTAGTAATTATACCACTAATGAGTTAAAAATTGCTTAGCACCTATTCCGTAATTTTTGTAAAAACAGCGAGGGGCCATTCACTCTGAAATTAGATGAATCTTTGCCGACGATTGCATTTGATTTCATACGAAGTATGAATTTTCTTGTAAGCTAAATGCGAGTTCAATAGCGACATGTCACTTACTTCAATGAAATGAAAAAAAACATTCTGTTACTGAAATATTATATTACCTCTCAAGTAACGTTAGGCACGTATTTAATAGGAGATCAATGTTTGCGTGACTAGTTGTAAAACCCTGGCCAACCATCGTTTTTCAAGTCGTCCTGTGAACATTGAGCTCCACATGAAGAGACGTGTGTAACACTGCGAGTGATGTACGATATTTTATTCGTATATGTATTATAACATATCCTTATAATATACACTGCAGACACTTAAAACCACTAAACGTGGTTGAAGTTTTTTTCGCTCCTTTAATTTGTTTGAAAAAGTTTATAATTTTATCAATGTAAGGAACATAATTGTGGCGCTAAGAACGACGATTAAAATATAGCCCACTTTGGGCGAAAATCGTTTTCTACAATTAAAAGTACGTTATATTTTGGCCTATCGATAAATGTGAGAAACATATAAAGAAACAAATTTTATTTTGCCACAAAACGTGCTTAAAGTAGGGGTGGCTGAGAAACAATTATGACCACTGTGTAAAGCTCATTTTATTTCTTTTTCCTCTTATAAAGTAAAATAATGATGAGGATTAAACTCGTATTTCATGTTTCATATAATTTTTTGTACTAAAAGATAATTTTCAAAGTTTTTAAATTATTGTTTACGTTTGCAATGACTTGCTTAATTTTTCTGTTAAACATATAGAAATGTTTGGTAAATTTCAAGACATTTTGTGTAGGTTTAAGGTACTTATTAAGAATTTAATCCACATCTCTAGCTTATTCTATAAGTTTTCACCCTAAGTCAAAGTTTCTATGAAAAAAAAAACTTTCCCACTGCTTGTATTAACTTTTTATTAACTTTATACGTTATAATTGATCCAAAAGCATTCTTTTTGAATAAATGAAAATTGTGTATGAATTCTAAGTAAAATAAATTCGTTTTTTTTGTAAATTTTATTTCATTTCAATTTTATATTGCTTTTGATTTTAATTGCTTAACAGTTTAGAATGTTCTTGCAAAGTGACAACTTTAAGAGTCGAATCAATTAACTTCAATAAATTAATAACTTAACTTAGTTGAAAGTTAAACCTTTAAAATTACAGTATAATCATAATTACAATTGGAAAAGTTAGAAATCGATAAGCGAAATGTAATCAGAAAAGTTGTTATGATAATGTATTGTTCATATTATAAAATTGATTGAGGAATAACGCTTTATATATTTTACAGTATCTGCTGCTACTTTAGCTTCGTGCACAGACATTTTAAATAATGTTAATATTTTGTATGTTTATGAAACTAAAACGCGAAGAAAAATCTATCTAAAATATTCAAGTTTAAAAGCAATTCAATTGAAAAAAAATTCAATTAAGAAAAAGAACCATTTTTTAATATATAGCTATATTTAAATATTTATATTGAAAACTAAATAACTTGAAACTGAATTGTTTAAATAGAGAGCCTTGAATAGTTAAAATTTTAGACGACTAAATTTAAACTTTGAACGCCAGAATTATAATTGGTCTATTTTAAAGTTATTTAATTTGTAAGTAAAATTTCTCAATTTTGATGTATAAATAACAATTATACAATTAGTAATTTTCAAAAATTCGCGTAAGTTTAAGAGATATTTAGAAGTTTTAGAAATATTCCAACTTGATTTAAAACTTAAAAAGATTTCAAAGAATTTAAAACAAAATATTAATTGTTGAAGGATAAAATAGAATTTTTTTTATCTAATTCAAGGATTTTAAAATATTTTAAGAAATAATGTTGATGAATAACTAAAAATAAACTAGTTATTAATTTAGAAAAATCTGAGTGAGTTTATGAGATATATAAAGGTTTTGAGATGACGGAAAAATAATTTAAATCCTGAAAGGATTGAAATTTTATTTTTAGATATTTGAAGATTTAACACAAAAAACTGAGAAGGTTTTTGAGCATTTTAAAATGCTTTCAAAGGATAAAAAAATTATTAAGATTTTCGAAGAAAATTGAAAATAATTTTTTATTCTGAATAATTAATTTTTAGAGAATATTTTTTAAAATTTGAAAGGATTTTGAAAATTGTAAAAAAAATCTGTAAGATTTGAAGGCAATTTTTCAACTCTAAAGGATTTTCAGATAATTTTAGAAAAGTGTTGCATAATTTTCATAAATATTTAGATGTTTTGCAAAAATTTCAAAAATAGTTTGAAATTTGAACTTATTCCAAAAAGGTTAAAGTAAAATGTAGAGTTTAAACGAAATTCAAGCGTTTTAAGGATTATAAAAGGTTTAAAGATAATACAACATTTTTCTTAAGATACGCAGGAAAATTTCTAATCATTTTTTAATTTTTAAAAATAGTTTTAAAAGAATTTTTTAAAATATTTCAAAAGAAACACAGGTTAGGAAAAGAAACAACAATTGAACAATTGTTAATTTTTTACGAACTAAAATAAATTTATATTCTAATATAAAAAATTATCAGTTAAAAAAATTATAATCGTTCAATTCTTATTCTTTCTGAATTGAATATGATAGCTAGAATTTAAAAGTTTAGAATCTTCGAACTGTACAACTTATAAAAGTTTAAGTTTTTTAATTTCGCAACTCATCGACATTTAATTTAAAATTGTTTACTTAAAATTTGTTGGAAGCTTCCATTTTATATGCGTAAATTATTGAGCGTTTTAATAAAAAAAATTTTTAACGTTCATTTTAAAAGAGAAAAATTCAAAATGGTTCCTCTTTGAGGGTTTTAATTTGATTTCCAGTTATCAGAACCTCAAATGAAAAACTTCACTGGAAGTTTGGGTTTACTCACAATTCCCTCGATAAACGAAGCGTTTTAAAACTGTCTAACATTATTTTGATACTGTTTGTCCAAACTTTTTAAAACTTTTTTATTTAAGAAAACCGATCAATTTTCAATTGCACATTATTTTAAAAACAGTTTAAAGGACAAGATTTCAAATTTTCGTCTTAAAATTTTAAGAACTTTGTCTTTCGGACCGAGTTGAACTGAAAATATTTAGTAAATTTTCTTGTCTGAAAAATTAAGTCGTTTTAATTTTTTTGAGAAACGGTTAAAGATACAACTTGTTTGCTGAGACAAAAAATATGCCTCAATTGTAGCTCTAAAATTACGCGCTTCCGTGAACTCGGATCTCGAAATTTCTCTCCGCGTGGTATTGAAAAAAAGTTTTTATTTGGTGAATTTAAATTAGTATTTACATTAGGTATCTTCAATATTTGTATGATCACAAAAATATTGAAAAAGCATCTAGTACGTGTCTTACATCAAAATATTGTTTTATTTAGTTATAGACAATACTTCACCTTAAAAGCACTTTTTTAATTAGAAAATATCAAATTTGTTTTTAATTATAATATAAATAATTAAAATAATGTTACGTGACGGTGATGTGCGCTCAGTCCATTGGTACCACCCTATAGTTGCAGCTCACGTGGTGATAGCTAATCAGTTCGTCAGCAAAACTTGCGCACGTTCGCACATGCGCAACTTGGTTGTGCTCATGGTGTTGTGTTTGCCAGACGAATAAGAGACTCGCAGAGAGAGAGAGAGAGAGAGAGAGAGAGAGAGTGGTGTGATATATTAGACTTATAAAGAAAAAGGTGTGCTGAGACCCGTAAGTATTTTCCTTAATTTATTCATCGTTTTAGATATTCCTTCAACGAAAATATGGTTCAAGAATACACAAAACATTTTCTCAATCTTTTCATCGCTTTACAATAACTTCCAGCTGTTTGGTAAATAAATCACTCAAAATATTACTACAACTTTGTACAGATTAATTTTCAGGAAATTATGACAATACATGTAGAAGGCCATAACAATTAGGATATCCTGTTAAAATCCCATTATTCTACAGGGATTATAGAACATCGTCGTCATCTAAGTAAACAAAACGAGAAACATAACCTATTTTCAAATCAATCAGTGCGTTTTAAGTTGTTATAATTCCGCTTCTTTTAAGATCTCGTTTTTGTGATAAGGATAATTTTTTTCATAAATCGTGCAATTATATATTATAGGTGTAGATATTTCTATTAAATTAAATATAAATATCTTTGATACGTTCACGATATTGTGAAAATTTTTGTCCTTATTTGTATTTTTACTTATTTTTGAGAATGTGAAATAAGAATTTATCAAAAATATTCTTACTTAAAAAAACTCCGAACTTTTTCAGTGGTTTAGTCCTAAAAAAGAAAGACTAATTTTAAATTTGTAATTAGACTAATAAACCTGCATTTTTTATTTTGAACGTAAAGGTCTTGTAAACTTGAAGACAAAATGTCAACACCTTTAATATTAGCTCAGGATGACATCGAAGCAGGAGGAGATAAACATGATTTCACAGATCATGGAATTCAGGGAGATTTCGCTTACAACAACAATGTTCATTCTGCCAACGTGAACATTAGATTGGGTAATTTTTATATTGATTTCTCTTACCTACACCAATTTATACAGGTTCGCACTATTAATATTTAAAAACCAAATTCTAACCTTGTAACATTTTTGATATAGAATCTTTTACAGATGGGGAAAAATCAATATTAAGTTTATAAATTTTTTATTTATTATTCTCAGGGCTTGCAACAGCCTAATTTATTTTTAAAAAAATGACAAAGTGTCTAATTTTTAATCATGATTAGACTAATGTTCCTTCAATTTTTTAAGAATTTAAAAGATTTAGATTCCTAACATTACAAGTTAAATTTAAAGGAATTCAAATGAATTGAAAAAAAATTTCATTAATTTTAGTAAAATTTGGGGAAATTCAAAAAGTTTGAAATGAGGTTAGTAAATTTCAAGAGAATTCAAAAGGATTTGAAGTAATGCCTAAGAACTCAGTGTGAGTTCCAAAGATTTCAAGATGGATTAAACTTAAACTAAAGAATTTTTTTAATCCGTCGAATTTAGAAAAATTTTAATGAATTCCAAAAATAAACGAATTTTTTTAATGATTTAAAAGAATTCAAGATAAATTAATAAGAAATTATAATCATTTCAAAATGAATTCAATTGAATTGCAACAAATCTTTAAAAACCCTACAAAAAGTCTTACGTACTCTGAATTAATTCTTTAAAATCCACTAAAATATGATAAAATCTCATGAAATTTGACATTTCCTGAAATCATAGAAAATTGATTAAAATACCATGACATCTTTTAAAAGCTCGAAATATCTTTAATCCTTGTAGTCTTGCAAAATTGTTCCAAATTTTCCGAAATTCTTTACAATTTAAAAATTGTTTTAAATTCCTGGAAATGTTTTAAATCTCTTAAAAAGGCCTCGGAAACTTTTGAAATGCTCTTAAATATTTTAAATCCTTTAAAATCGCCAGGAATTTTTTCAAATAACCTAATATCTGTAAAATTTCTTGGAGTCTTTTAAAATCTCTTTGCATTTTTCAACCAAAAGTTCTTAAATTTTTTTTCCCCTAGCATTCTTTTAAAAAACCCTAAAATCTTAACAAATTCATTAAAATCATTAGTAATACTTAGAAAAAATTGAATATCTTTAAAATCCTAAAAAATCCCTTAATCTTAAAAATAAGTTTTGTATACAATCCATTAAAATATTATAAAATCCCATGACATTTCCTGAAATATCGGAAAATTTATTAAAATACCTTGAGGGCACTTAAACCCTTTAAAGTACGTTCTTCATGACCCCGTCAAAAATTGTTTCGATTCGTTAAAATCATTTATATCCGGGGAAATTCCTTGAAAATGTTTTAATCGTTTGAAAATGCCTTAGAATCATTTAAAATAACCTGTAATATTTCAAACCCGTTGAAATCTTTTGATGTCCCTTACAATTGAAGAATTTTAAAAAATACCCTAAAATACATTTTTTTGAATCCCTTAAAATCTATTAAAAATTACTTGGAATCTTTTTAAACGTCCTAAAATCTTGAAAAAAGAATTTTAATTTTTGTTAACACCTTGAAATATTTGAATATCTTTAAAACCCTACGAAATCCCACAATTCTTGTGAATAAAAATTCTTTGAAATTCTGAGAAATTGATTAAAATTGCTTGAAATTTTTATAAATACCGTAAAATCTACAAAATCCTCGGAGTCCCTTTATATTATTTAAATCTATTACAAATTTCTTGTAATCTTTAAAATACCTTAAAAGATTTCAAAAGACTAACATTGAGAAATAGGTATAGACTTAAATTCAATAGTGGCTAGCAAAATATTTAGAGATTTCTTCTCTAAATTCCAGTGGGCAATAATTATTTTTCTTCCGCAGCTTTTTTAAAAAAAGTCTATGGACTCTTAACAATTCAGCTTCTCATAACTACCGGAGTGGGAGCAATATTTATGACCTCAGCAGGGGAGCCTGTCAAAGAGTATGTTGGCGAAAAAGGAAAGTATGTAAATTTCAAACCCAGCTTTTTATCACGAGAATTATAAATAAAATCAGGAATTAACTGCAATACTTTATGAATAATTTTTTTTTTGATTACAGCGTTTGGGTGATTTTCGTCTCGTTCTTTGTAACGATGGGAATATTGATCGCTCTTCACTTCAAAAGGAGGGAACACCCAACTAATTTATTACTACTTACCGCCTTTGTAAATACAAAAAAAAATGCTAGCAATTCAAAATTTGTTAATCTTGTTCTATTTTAGCCTTTTAATTAGTGATTTTTAGTATTTTAAAATATGATAATAAACATTTTTATTTTTCAATATTGTAGACGCTCTCAGAATCATTGATGCTCGGAATTTTCGTATCGTTTTACGATGCGATTATGGTGATAGAAGCCTTTTTTATTACATTCCTCGTGGTACTGAGTTTGACTGCATACACTTTCCAATCAAAGACAGACTTCTCTTCCATGGGAGCAGGGTAAGCAATTATTTATATATATATATATATATTTTTTTTTTAATATAAGAAAAAAAAACACGAACATTTTCCGCTTTTCAAAAATTAAACGTTTCTTAAAATGTTAGAAAAAGAATACATTATTATAAATTAAAAACATTTTAATAAAATATATGAGTTTTTCACCAAAATCCAAGAAAGCAAATAGTTCAACATTCAACTAAAAAGCTGAAGTTACAACCAAGATTAATTTTCTACCAAAAAGTAACATTTTTAACAACATAAATGAATTTTTAACGAAGCAGTTGTAATTTTCAACTTAAAAGATATTATTCTTCAATCAAAAACCGAGTAGTTAAATTTTCAGTTAGGAAATTAATTTTCAATAAAAAAAAGAACCAATTGTCAACAAAGTAGTAAAATCCTTAACCAAAAGAAAGACATTTTAATCAGACATTTGCACTTTAAACTAATGCAAATTTTTTTAATTAAAAATACAACTAGTTGCAAATTCATCTTTTTAGTTTGCGGATCCAACTATTTTGTTGAGCAGTTCTCTTTTTAGATTATTTCATCTATTTTTGTTGAAAATAAAAATATGTTGTTTTGAAATAACTATTACATTTTTCGTTGATAGTTGATCTTTTTTCTGGCTGGTAATTTTAGTAAAAGAAAAGCATACACACTACAAACATTTTGAAAGGTCAATGAAATTTAAAAACCGAACTCTAAAAATAAAAAAAATTGTCCATTTGAAGCAATAAAAACTGAGCTGCAAATTATAGCACTCAAACTGGAACTCTTAAATTTTAAACATTTAAAATTTTAATTAAAAATTTTTAATAATTAAGTAATGCTGTATTCTAATGCTAAATAATTTACAGGTATAAAATGTAAGTATAGATAGTAACACATCATCTTCAATGCTATAAATTGAAGAATCAATCAATGAATTAAAAAAATGTAATTATATCATTTTAGGTAATTTTAAGGTAGAAACATTAAAATTGAGCGATTACCTTTTTTCATAAACTGAAGATTTCTTAAATTAAAAGTTAAAATTATCTTCATTGTAAATAGTTTTAAAATCCTTAAAATGCTACAAAATTTTATTTAAAAAAATTTTAACATCTACAGGTTTTACATTTCTTCAAATTTAAAATTTTTTTCAGAACTTCTAAACATGTTTTTAAATGATTCGAATTTTTTCTAACATTGTTTTTTAAATCATGCCAAATGAAAAAATTCCCAAAAAGCTTCCACATTAATTTTTGATAATTGTGCACATCTTTTTGAATTATAATCAAGATTAATTTTTCAAGGAAATGCTTTTTATTCTTCTGAAGTCTTTCAAAATTCTTAAAAAGCTTCTACATTTTTTGTTCGAAATCTGCCGAAAATTATATTTTGTTTTAAACTAGGTCGTGGGCTATTTGCAGCGAAATTTTGGTACGAATAACCAGATTTTGTCAGTTCACGTAGACACTTCGTTTAAATTATTATTTATCCATTAAAAGTCAACAATTAGACTTACAAATTGAATTTGTTTAAATAGAGAAATTAAAATTGTAATGTTTGAAGTTTAGTTTTGAACATTTAGTTTATAATTACTGATTTTAAATAAACAGTCAGATATGTCTAAATATTAAGTCATTGTTTTTTCACTTAATTAAAGGGTTTAAAAATTGAGTTTTTTAGACTGAAATAATATTTTAAATTTAATAAAAGCCTTTAATTATGAATATCTTATTTTGAAGTTATTTTAAAATTGAAAATAGTTTAAACTAATAAGACTTTTCAATTGAAACAGTTTAATTTTTATCGTTAAAATCTGCAACATCTAAAATTATAAACTGATTCCGAATCGTCCTGTAAAATCAATTATTATTTACTTTTTAAATCTTAAAGTACAGTTTAATTTTAAAAATCATTAATTAATTTATATTCGCAGTTGATTAACTAGAAATGTTTTTTATCCGCAATCTTTCTGTTTCAAACACTCCTAATTTGTAATTGTTTAAATCTTTAAACTGCATTCTAAACATCTTTAAATTAAAATGTACACTTAAAAATTAAAAGTCTAAAATGGAAAATTGTATAAGTAAAAGATTGTTCAGTTAAGCATTCAGAACTAAATGATATAATTGAAAAAAGATAACAATTGAACTAATTATTTAAGAAACGGTTGAAATCAATGTTGGAAATACCTTTTTTGAAAATATTACAAAATTCCTGGTCCAAAAACAAATGCACTCTCATTTCCCGGTCACCCTGTTTTTTGTTTGAAAACTACACAGAATTTGAATTGGTCCATTGATAATTGAACAGTAAATTTAAAGACCTCAAAATATAACCATTTCTAATTTTAAATTGAAGCGTTCAAGAGTACAAAATTGTAGTTTGTAAAAGTTTGTCAAAATTAAAATACAACCATGAGAGTATTCTTTCTTTCCAGATTATTTGCAGCATTAACTGTTTTGATCATCGGTGGATTTATCCAATTTTTCACCCAAAGTCCTGTTATGGAAATGTTCATGGCAATTGGTGGAGCTTTGATTTTTTCCTTGTACATCATCTATGACACTCACATGCTCATGCACCATCATTCGCCAGAAGAATACATTGTCGTTACAATACAACTTTACTTGGACATTATCAACTTATTCATGCACATTCTACGGATTATAGCCGCATCCAAAAAGTGAAAACCTTTTCTTTCTATCTAAATAAGACTAAATTGGTCAATTAATTAAAATCACATGATTCAAATTCCAAGCCACTCAAGCACTCCAATGCAAGGTAGGAAAAATCATATTATATGTGAATTAAAAAAAAATTATATTTGATAGTCGTAGAAAAGTCGATGTATATCGATCTTAAAATCCGAAATTGTTAAAGAGTAAAAGTTTTTATTGAAAAAAGCGTAAAGTGTTATAGACTCGATTCCACTAGAAATCATGTGTAATGCAGAACTAAAAAAAGAGTTCCTTTGAAAAAATATTCGTTTTCATATGAAAAGCAAATCGAAATACAACAAATGTAGATATCCATGTACCTTCGTCTATAATATTCCAGAGAAAAACTCACTGTGATAAGTTTTAATTTAAGCTAAGTTTACACATTGCAGCAGGAATTTTGCAACTGACTATTACATTATTTGTGTTGACAATAAACCGGGTTACGTTACGTGACTGTGCTTAACATTTTTTTACGACACAAGTTCTTATTTCATTAGTTACATTATATACATATATATTTTTAAGCACCCTGTTACTCAGACTATTATTGATTGTCAATTTGCGTGAAGTACTTACCAAAATACATGCGTCATATTAATATGACTGTACTTGTGTATTCGTTACATTAAGAAATATTTGTACTTGATAATAAAAATTGGTTGAAAACTAAGCAGTTTGATTAAAATTTAATTTTTTGACTAAAAAATTGATCTATTTTGTTGAAAAATCGGTTTTTTTTTAACATCCACTTATTTTTGTACAACCTTCATCCTGTTTGCTTGAAAATGCAACTATCTCGTTAAACATTAATCTGTTTTGGTTGAAAATGAAGTTTTTTTGTTGGAAATTCAACAGTATTCTTAAAACTCTAGTTTTTGTTTTTAACATTAATTTAACTATTTCATTTTTGGTAGAAAATGTACATCTTTTGTAAAAATTTGTCTTTTTTTTTTAGAAAACAATTTTTTAAAGTTAAAAATGGAACTTTCTGTTTGAAAATTAATTTGTTTGAGTTAAGGATACAAGTGTTTAGTTGTTTTATTTGTTTTTTCAAGTTTTTTTAAATTGAAAATTCGTCTCTATTGGTTATATTAAACTCTTTCTGATTTTAAATGAAAATTCTTTGGATTTAAACATGAACTATAACTTTTTTTTTTGAAGTCAACTGGTTGCAAATTAAATTTTTGGTTGAATATTCATATTTTCCGGTTAAAAATTAAACTGTTCTAGAAAAGTCGCTTTTATAAATGAAAATTCATGTATTTTGTTAAAAATTTGTCTTTCTTTAGAGAAGTAATCTTCTTGGTTTAAAATGCGACTATCTTGTTAAAAATATACATATTTTGTTAACAATTCGTATTTTTGATCAGAAAATCAATTTTTTGGTTAACAATGAAACTCTTTGGTTGAAAATTAATATCTTCCAGTTGACGATCCAAATTTTTTAAAATGAAAATTCAACTTTTAAGGTTAACTGTTTCGTTGAAAATTCAAATTATAAATCTTTCAAAGCTTTGAAATCTGGGGTTCTTAGAAAATCCGAATTTCGGAATTCTCTGACTTGCCGAAATTTTAATTTTCCCTGTTTTGTTGTCTGCTGAAGTTATAACTTCTTTTGTGTATTAAAACATCCTTAAACCTAGATCAATGATTTTATTGCAAAAAAATGTTTATCGAAAATGTCGTGACATGCAGCAGCTCGGAAATCTTTGGAGATCCTCAGGATTCCTGAAATCTCGTTAGATTTCTTTGAATTTTTTTAAATGTCCATAGACTATATAAAATCCTTAGCGATCATGCAAAAATCGAATATAATCCAATGAGGAATCTTCAAACCTGCAATTTCTTTAAAAATCCTATCTAATAAAATTAGTGGAAGTAAATTTTCGCGCTTAATGTTGTTAAATACCTGATTGGTTGCATATTGTGTGAATATTACACCAAGTTGATTTTTGTTAATTTTATAGAATTTTGCACATCAGAATTTCCAAATGAGGAATTTTATTTCCAAAATTTGTAACTTTTTGACCAAATGTTTTGAAGCCGACAAAAAGAATAAAGCCTTCACCATATAAAATGATTTTATTTATTAACAAAGAGATGAGATGATGAAATACGTTAAATTTAAAATATTTTAATTTACGAAGAGTACAAGTGGTCGGTACTGGTAACAAAAAAATTATCTGTTCCGACAATAATATTTTTGAACAAAATTTAAATTATTTAGGCTTTATTTTAAGCTTTTAAGCCTGCAAATTATGTTGAGAAAGAGTCTGGAAGATTTTAAGATAAGGCAATTTCTTTTTTAAGATTCTAGGGTGAAGTTAAATTAATTTTTTTAGTTTCAAATTTAATTTTTAAGCAATATTTTAAAATATTTCGAATGACTTCATAAACTTTCGGAAAAGAATATAGAAGATTTTAAAGCAAAAATTCGAATAATTTCAGAGATATTTAGAAGTTTTAAAAAAACACCAAAATAATGTTAAACTTAAGAAGATTTCAACTACTTTAAAACCAAATGTAGATGTACCATTATTTATTTTAAACAATTTATTTCAAGATAATATTTAAAAATATTTGAAAACATTCCTAAAATTGTCAGCTTGCAATTTTTCTTAAATTGTAGGGGAAAGTAATTAATTTCCAACCAAAAAAAAAGGAAAGTTGCAACAAAATATTTACATTTTCAACCACGAAGATTATATGTTTATCAAAATATGTAAATTTTCGACCAAAATGGAATGGATAAATTTTCAGCTAAAAAAATAATTTTTAATAATAAAAAAATTCATTTTCTACAAAAAAGATTAATTTTTCACAAAATTCATGAATATTGAACCAAAAAAAGCAAATTTAAAGTTATTTTCAAACAAATAGATTCTCCATAAAAATAATACAATTTTCTGTCAAAAAGGTGAATTAGACACAAGGAAGGTTAACTTTTAACTACTAGAGACAAAGTTTCCACAAAATACAGACATTTTCAACAAATAGCTGAATTTTTAACTGAAGAAGATACATTTTAAACTAAACTTCGAATAAATCGAACTTAGATTTTCAGTTAAAACAATTCGTTTGCAAAAAAAAAAGAATTTTTAACAAAGTATTCACATTTTTAAGCAAAGAAATTAAGTTCAAACTGTAATAATGAATTTTGAAGAAAAAAATTTAACCGAATATTTGAATTTCCAACCCAAAAAATGAATTTTTAACAAGAATAGGACAAATTTTCAACAGAATAGTTAAATTATCAATAAAACTAGCAAAAATTAAACGTTTATAGTAAGTTTTGATTTTTAAAATTATTATTTAAATGTAAATAATTCAATAAAAAAATGGTTATTTTTCATGTATTGTAAAAATACTATTTTGACGATTAATTAACAATAAAGTCAATTAATTGTGATCGTGTTAAATATAAATGGATATACTGTCATATTGTAAATTCTTAATCTGGAAACACATTGAAAATATATTTTTAAAATGTTAAGAAAATATTAAAAGCACGTATGTACATCGTTTTCAAATCATAAGATTTTCCGTCAAATCTCTAACAAAATGTTGGAATATGAATAGTTTTTTTTACTAAAGAAAGGGTAATTCTTCTAATCTCTTAAATTTGAAGTTTTTAAGACGGCGGATATATTATTACTTTGGCCAATTAGCGAAGTTTGAAAATAGTTAGGAAGGCAACGTGAAAAATAGTTGCTTTAGTAAGCAATCTCAAAAAGAAGTAGGATTAGTACAATTACTTCTTCAAAATATTTGCGTCGTTAAAAAAAAAGCGTCAATATTGACGAATCCGAGGACTGAAAGTCAAAAGTTCAATGAAATGTAAAAAGTGTTCTTAAATTTTCAATATTAAAAAAAAAGTTTTATTGAAATCAATCAATAATCTCGAAGTTTTTTCCATGTATAATTTTTGGACGAGTTTATGTTTTTTAGCCCGTAAAATTTAATTAATAATACAAGATGGTCTTAAATATATTAGAACGATAAATTAATTAATTAATGCTAAAAATAATTTATCATTTCTTGAATTTTTCTTTATTGAATAATAATTTAAACGAATTTTTATGTTATCTACTTATGCTTAGAATTAAAGGCATATTTAAGTAAAATAATGTGGGCGCTATATTAAATTAAATTTAAACCGGCGAAAATTTCCAACTTTTCAAGTAGAAACTTTTATTTTCGAAAAAATATATGAGCTTTTAACCAAAAAGACTTAAAAAATATTATTTTTGACAGGAATAACTAAGTTTTTTATCTAAAAAATATCGGTTTTCAACCAAAAATCGAAGTTAAATTTTCAGTAAAAAAATATTTATTTTTAACCAAATAGTTTTATTTACAACCAAAAAGATAAATTAACCGCTTAAATAAACAATATTTAATTGCAATACTTGAATTTTTAAGCAAAAAAATAAATTTTCAATGAAGAAGATTAATTTTATACCGAGAAAGATGATTTAAATAAATTAAATTTTTCACAAAAAGTTGATTTTTAAACAAAAAGATAATTTTTTGAGAAAAGAATTCCAATTTTCAACAAAGTAGTTTTACTTTCAACCAAAAAGATGATTTTTCTATAAAATACATCAATTCTCAACGAAATATTTGCATTATACAATACAAAGACAAATTTTCAATCAAAAAGTACAAATTTTTAACCAAATATTAAGTAGTTATATTTCCAGTAAAAAAAAATAATTTTTGACAACAAAGAAAAAGCACACTTGAACAAAATAGTGAAAGTATCAACTGAAAGTTAACTTTTCAGTAAAAAAATTAATTTTCAACCAACAGAAAAACAAAATTTCAACAAAATAGCTCATTTTTCAACCAAGGAAATGAATTTTTAATTAAAATGAATCTTGGACAAAAAATTAAGTTTTAACAAGAGTAAGCCTCAATCCGACAATTAAATCTTCATTCAAAACGAATTTTTAACAAAATGAAGAATCATTGTTATTAATTTAAATAATGCCATTAAAAAGGAAGCACGCTCTAGAGAAAAATTCCCTGGTAATTCCAGGGTTTTCCAGGTATGGTTGACACCCTGGTTAGTAAAGAACAAAAATAATTGTAAGTGTTTGAAGTTCAAGCACTTTATTTTTTCGATACAAATAAGTGTCTTTAAACCTACGATGTTTCCATGGCCGCAGCCGTCTCTTCTGTGTATTTACCCTTGTCTTTACCCAAAGCCGCAAGACGTCCCTTGCTTCTTCTGTCGATGATCTTCTTGCGATCCTTGTCCATCTTCAGTTTAACAATGACAGTCTGGAAATAGAAAATTTACTTAAAATATGATATCGAATCACCCAGATTCAAGAATTTATAAAAAAAAGTGTGATCAGTGCCATATTTTCTGCATTATTCAAACCAGATTTGACAAACTTATCGCGTACAGGAAAACCCTGCACTAGACGCATAAGTCAAAACCTTTTGCCTGAACTCTGTGAATGGTTTGGTTCATCATTTCAATTAAAAGTTAATCAAGACTTTTTATTTTTTATTTTAAAATATAACAAAGGGAACGAACCTTGGAGGCATCGATGCCAACGTATGCGGTGGCTCCGTTCGTCTTTTCCCTTTGGATCCTTTCAATGTAAATCACGAATTTCTTTCTGTAGACTTGGATTACTTTGCCAACTTGTTGACCTTTGTAATGTCCACGGACAACCTGAAAAATGTAAGTCAAACTTACTATAATATTTACAAAAATTAAAAGTAAGTATTTAAAATTTTGTTATATGTTTAATCAGTGCCAATTGCTCTACATGATACAACTGATATGTAAATGGTCAACAGTTTTCCAAGAAAACCTTGGGAACTGTTTTCCAACTTACAATCGTTGTTGTATTATCCGTGAATGGTTTGGTTCATCATTATGAAATTTATTTAGTTTAAAATAAAAGAATTCAGCCAACTGGACATTAAAAAAAATGTTCAGGGACAAGAGACTAACTTTGCAAAGCCTTCAAATACCCTTTAAATTTTGGGACTTTTCAGTCAAATTCGAGTTTTCTACATTTAAACTCTGCCAAGAAAACCAAGCTGAAATTATTTTATTTTGAGCTCGAATTTGAAGGCTTTGATTTTTAAATTTAGGATGTAAACGTGCTAATTAGGAACTTCAAACTCCGAATCATTTTTCATGCCATACTCAAAGCTGATAAAAAATTAAATCTTCCAGAAATTTTTCATCAATATAAGACAGATATATACGCTAGAAATAAGAAATTATAAATAAATTTATCAAGCTTGTCATGAAAAACTGCAGTTTTGGAGCTATTACAGAAAGTGAGGTTATGTTACCTGTACTTCATCGTCTTTTCGGATCGGCATCGAGCGCACATTATATTTTTGCCTGAGCTCCTTAGACAAAGGTGCGGACATGAGCCGTCTCCTGATGTGAGAAGGAGCTGTAAAGTGCCTCTTACGGTTTTTCCTCCTCGAGGAAGTCACCAGTCTGTTGAACTTCATCTTGTTTTCTCCTGCATACGAAATTTAATATTAATTCACTTTTATTCACCTAGACACTTCATAATTACAATCTATCTCGACTTTGCCTATCTTTTTCTCGACAAACCGACAAAATACAAATAAATTAATATTTCATAGTGGACCGAAAGGTGTCAACCATTTTTCATCACGTGTACACGAAACTTTTGCGATGAAAAAAAAATATTGGAATTGTTCGCTCGGAATTATTTTGTTTTTCCTTTCGTTGAAATTCGGTATTATCTTTCATTTTCGTGATACGGATTAGACCGGATTTAAATTCGAGAAACTCACCGAAAACAGCACTTTCTACCACACACAACCACCGGAAGAGATTCCGAGATGGCAAAGAAAAAACATGTCCGCCGACGCGATTGCGCAGAAGTGATTAACCGCTCATAACGCGGGAAAAATTTAAATTAACGAAATGCATTTTTAGTTCTGCGTTCAAATTTACTTAAGTTTTTGGAATTTTGCCAAGAATAATATTGGTTGGAGTTTAAATGATCTTGAATAGAGTCTTGTTTCTTTCAAATGCTTTTTTCAGCTCGATGATGTTAAAATGACTTTTGGATATTTTGGAGTCTGTTTGAGTCAGGGCCGTCGAGAAATATTTTGGAGCCCGGTGTATGCATAATTTTGGGGCTCTCATAATTCTATCAAAGATATATCTTTGATTATATGGCATACCAGTCCTTTTTTCCAAATACAGTAGGCGAAAATAATAAAAAGAAAAATACAGCTTTACCTTTTTAATAATTTATAAAACAATGACTTTTTACCTCATGCATGTTTGGACATGCAAATTCAAATTTAATAAATGAAAAATAGCTGTTTTATCAACAAAATCGACCTATTCTTTTTTTTTTTAAGTACAAATCTTTTTTGCTCAAACTAAACCTTTTTTTTAGAATTCTTCATTTTTGGTTAAATTCAACTGCTTTTTATCAAAAATTAAAATATTTTTGATCTGAAAATTCAATTACTTGGTTGAAAGTTAAAATACTGTGTTAAAAATTTATTTAATCCGTTAAAAAATTTTTTCTACAATTAAAAATGTAATTTTTTCGTTGAAATTTAATTTCGTCTTTTCTTCTGTTGGAAACAGAATTGACGGAAAATTCGTATTTCTTTGGTATATTCAATGGGTTGTAATTTTTAATTTTTTTCGTTGAAATATTAACTCATACATTTTTCATTGAGAATTAATTTTTTTCGTTGGAAATGCAAGTACTTGGTTGAAAGATGAACTACTTTGCTAAAAGTTTATTTGTCTGGCGAGGATTCATCTGTTTCATTGAAAATGTAATTATTTTGTTAAAAAATTTTTTTTGTTAAAAATTAATTTTTTTAGTGAAAAAAATTAGACTACTCCATTTTTTGTTGAAAATTTGTTAAAAATTTAAATATTTTATGAAAGTACGTTTGTTTTAGCTTGAAACTGTTATTTTAGTAAAAAAATTTAATTACGTGGTTGAAAATTCATAATTTTTTTCTAGAAAATTATTCTTTTTCTTTGAAAATTATTCTTTTTTTTTGGTTGAAAATTGATTTATTTTGTTATATATATATATTATTGCTTTGTTTGAAAATGGTCGAAAATTTACCGATTTTGTCCAAAATGATTTTTTTTTGGTTCAATAGTAAATATTTTAACTCAATATTTAAGTATTCAATTATTGTTTAATTTATATTTTTAGTTGAGAATTCATTTTTTTTTTTGTCGACCCGAATCAATTTTGCGCACCCCTAATTGTTTCCAAATAAAAAAATCTTTACAATTTTTGGTTAAAATTTCCTTTTTTTTATGGTTGACAATTAATTTTTTTCAGATGAAAATTCTTCTTCTTGAGAATTCATCTTTTTGGTTGAAATTTTAACTATTCCATTCTTGATTAAAAAAAATATTTTTTAGTGGAATAATTTATTTATTTTGTTGAATATTCGTATATTCTAGTAGAATATTTTTCTTGTTGTTTATAAATCCATTGTCTTGGTTGAGAACGTACAATCAATCTCAAAAGTCGCCAATCTTTAAAATGATTTATAAACTCAAAAAAATAGATCTATGATTGATTTCCGGAAATCTTGACGGAAACTTCTAAGTATATTTTAAACAAAATAATTCAGGTTAAAATTGTTTATTTAACAATTGTTATTTAGAGTTTCAGATGTGTCTTGCTCTTTACGGAAAGATTAGAATTCTTATTTATTCCTAATGATCAAGGTAGATCAGTCCAATTATCAAAGGAAAAGCCAGTCTAGCTACTGAAGGCAATGTAATGGGACTATACTGGCAATATGAAGATTTTTATTAGTCCAGTCGGTTAAGACAAGACTATAAATCAGTCCAACCAAGAAAGACGAGACATGTTATTAGTCCAGTCGGTTATAAGACAAGACTAAAAATCAGTCAAACCAACAAATGCAAGACATTTTATTAGTCCAGTCGGTTAAGACAAGACTAAATCAGTTCAACCAAGAAAGACGAGACATGTTATTAGTCCAGTCGGTTAATACAAGACTAAAAATTAGTCCAACCAACAAATGCAAGACATGTTATTAGTCCAGCCGGTTAAGACAAGACTATAAATCAGTCAAACCAACAAATTCAAGACAATTGATTAGTCCAGTCGGTTAAGACAAGACTATAAATCAGTCAAACCAAAAAATTCAAGACATGTTATTAGTCCAGTCGGTTAATACAAGACTATAGTTCAGTCCAACCAACAAAGACAAGACATTTGATTAGTTCAGTCGATTAAGACATGACTATAAATCAGTCAAACCAACAAATTCAAGACAATTGATTAGTCCAGTCGGTTAAGACAAGACTATAAATCAGTCAAACCAACAAATTCAAGACATGTTATTAGCCCAGTCGGTTAAGACAAGACTATAGTTCAGTCCAACCAACAAAGACAAGACATTTTATTAGTCCAGTCGATTATGACAAGACTATAAATCAGTCAAACCAACAAATTCAAGACATTTTATTAGTCCAGTCGGTTAAGACAAAACTATCGATCAGTCCAACCAATAAAGGCAAGACATATTATTAGTAGTATTGTTAGGACTAATAACGTGTCTTGCCTTTGTTTCCCAAGTTGGTCATTTTCGGAAATTTTTTCGCGTTTCGGCTACACACGATGTATACTCGGAGAGTACTTAAAATTATTTTTATTAGTTGAAAATTCAGATATTCCATGAAAAAATTAAAGAGAATTATGAAAACACGTATGTAATTTGAAACGTTCTTTTAGTAGACAATAATGTGATATTGATTGAATTCAGGACTGTGCAAGAAAAACTGACTAGTGATTAATATATTAAATTTTTTCCTTTGAAATTAAATGACTTACTCTTTTACATCGTTTTTTGCATAAACTGTAAAATTTAATTATTAATCTGTATATGAAAAAGCTATTTTTTATTTATTAAATTTGAATTTTCGCGCAACTCTGACTAGAACCATCAGTGCTACCTGGTGACTGGTAAGCAGACCCCTATTTCCCTGTCGTTTCATTGTGTGAGCGTGAATCACTGTCAGTCTGGCATTTGTGTTCCAAACATGGCCGCGGTGGGATATGAATCTAAAGACGGCTCTCAATCGGATTTGTCAAAATCTCCAGTTTTTACAAAGGAGACAGTCCAAAATATAAAAGAACATGAAAGTACAGGAATTCCTTTACAGACGCCATGGACTTTTTGGCTCGACAAGTAAGTAACAAGAAAGATTTTTGTTAACATAGTCCTTTTTTTCTTTCTTCTTTTTGTCGAATATTATCAATATTATTGTCGTTTTTATTTATCTTTTGCTTTTTTGGGAACACTCTTGCATTAAAAACTATTAAAAAATTTTCGGATCGTTTACTTTGTGTTAAAAGATGGCTTAAATATGCTGTAAACAATGATTTATTAATGAACGTTTTATTGCTCTTGTGTTCTTTATTCAATAAGACTATAAATAAAATTCTGCACTGTCAAAAATAAATTTTTCAATTACATTTTGGTGTAACTGTAATTTTGCTATTTTTTTTATCTCTAATGATTATGAAGACTAGTCAATGTTAGGTTAAGAATTGAAAAGATACAAATTCTGATATTTGGTTGTTTCGTAAATTTTAGTTGCGTTCTTGGCAGTAACGCAATACGTTTGTAGAGAGCAATGATCGTGTTGACTTTATCTTTTGGATAAGATTGTTAGAACGCAACGTGATGAGAAAAATGAGAAAAATATATTTGTTGGCCGTGATTATAACCTTCTAGTTGTCTCATTTTTCTTCGATGCAGTTTAATTCAGATTAATTGATAAGCTGCGCCCAAAGAAATATAAACAATACTTGCATTGATTTAACTGAAACGTGCGATTCATTAGAAGCCAGTATCATTTAAAAAAAAGTAATAACAATGGAGGGATTTACTTTAGGCTAATGCTATACCTAACCAATGATATTATACCAAGCCTCATCTCCCAAAACTAAAGCTACGCGACGTGGAAGCTCCACTTTGCTTAAATTTTTTTCTGTCATTTATCGTATAAATAAATTCAGTTATTAATGAAATTAGTATTTAAATTAGTGGATGGCGACTGAAATTAACTGTAATTAAAAAACTTGAATGCAGAATGTAAACGTTCAACATTTTGTCGTTCCAAATCTAGATTTTTCAGAACTAGAACATTTTGCGCGCCACGCACGCACTAATGAGACCCTTTATTAAGAAACAGAAACTCGGTTCATCTTCCAAAATTCTATTCCAGAATTTTCTTTATTATAGCTGTCCAAGTTCGATTTCAACAATTTTTAAAAATAATTAGTTCAATTGTTATCTTCCACTTATGATATCATTCAGTTCACATTACTCAATTCAAGTCTTTTATTTTTAAAATTTTCCAGTTTACATTATTATTTTTGAACTTCCTTTTTTTATTTAAAGAATTTATAATGCAGTCTTGAAGACTTGAACAATTATAAAATAAAGGGTTTCAAATTGACATTTCTTGATGATAAACAGTTTTATTTGATCAACTGTGAATATAAAAAAATAAATAATTTTAAAAAGGGATTTACAGATTTTAACGTTAAAAAATAAACTATTTTTATATCGAATTTCATTCGTTAAATTAGTGCGAACGTCCGACTGAAACTTTATAAACTATATTTAACTTAACAATAACTTTATAATTCAAGGTTTTCATTAAATTAATTATTTTTTAGCCTAAAAAATTAAAATTTTTACTCATTCAATTAAAAAAAAATTGAATTAAAGAAAAGAATAATTATTTATTCTTTGGCAATATTTAACTGTTCATTTAAGACGAGTAATTTGAAAGCAAATATTAAAAAACAAACTATTTGAGACTGAATCAAAAAAGAAATATAATTTCAATTCGAATTATTATAATACTTCAAACAAATGACTGAATTTTTAAAAAATACATGAATCTCAACTAAAAAAGATGAATTTTCAAATTAAAGCAGTGTTTAAAAACGTAGGAATTAATCATTTTTTTAAAATTTTAAACGCTCAAGCTTCTACATTTTTAGTTTCAAATTTTTAGCGGTAAAAGTGTTGTTTTAAGGGGCATTAAAGAAAATAATTTAGGTAGATTCTGCTTTGTATTGTATAATTTGGAATGTCTTGCGTTTGTACATTTAAACGCTTCATGTTTTAAAAGAATTTTTAACCAGAATTTTTAGTTTCACTTTGCTAAAAATTTCATGTTTTTGGAACAAACAAATTAGAACGCTAAACGTAGATGTTGTAAGGAGTTGGGACATCTAACTTTAAAAGGTTATAAAAAATGCTAGAAAATTAGAATTTTTACTTTTTTGTTCTAATAAATTTCAATTCTTTTAACTGAAAATGTAATAGGTAGTACTTTAATTAAAAAAAACGATTTTTTAACAAAAAACTTGAAGTTTTTCCCAGAATAGTTCAATTTTCACGCAAAAAAGGGGGATTCAGCAAACAAAAAAGTGGATTTTGAACCAAGACAATTAGTTGTCTGTCAAAAAGATGAATTTGCAACAAAACACGTAAATATCCAACAACAAATTTAGTCGAAAGAAAGAAATAATTGAATTTTTATTTAAAAATATTAACTTTCAACCAAAGATAAAAACTAATTTCCAACCGAATATTTGAATTGCTAACCAAAGAGATATATATCAGACATTCTGATCTTTAATTTAACGAAATATTTGGTCCCAATTCTTTTTTAATTATTATCTAAAAATATTATCCCAAATACAATTTAAATTATTGCATTATAAATTTATTTATCTATAATTTTCAATGAAAATAAATGAGTATTTTAGCACTGTTTCTGGGTTGTAAAGCCAGCAGTGAAAAAATGTTCATTTGAGCTATCAGAACTTCAAGCACATGAATTCCCCAAAAAAATGATAAATATTCAACCAAGAAAAAAAGAATTTTTAATACAAAGTAGATTTCCTTTCACCAAAATAGATTAATTGTCAATAAAAATGTAACAGTTGAAATTTTAACAATAAAATATTTTATTTAAATTTAAAAAATGTTGAATCCTCAACAAAAACAGATTACTTTTTAACCAAACAGTTGCATCCCCCCCCACAAATATGAATAATTTTCAATCAAGAAAGAATAAAAATATTGTTAAATTTTCTACACAAATTTTATACCAGAAAATGTGAATTGAATGCAATATTAATAAATAAAATATTATTGTACCATGAAAGTTCAGTTACCTCGATTTTTTAAGGATAAGAAATACGAATTTATTTAGTTTTCTATATACCTCATAACTAGAAAAAGGTTGAGAATTAAAGTCTTGTATGTACCATGATAAAAACAAAAAATACTAAAATACTTCGCCTAGATATAGTTTTACGAAATCATTTTACGTTAGCGTAGGGTTTCATTCAAGGATTGTTTTTGTAGGTTTTTTATTTCTTTCTTTTTTTATGTATGCCTGTTTTTTATTTACAGATCAATAAATGTTGCATATATTCTTTTTATTTACTTATTTATTTTATTAACAATAAAGCTGTTTTAAAGTATTTTCTCGATTCTAGTATAAGAAATTATATTACATGACATTAGCATAGTTATTATTTCAAATATTTTGTTATTTTAGGGCGATTTCTGGAACCACTGCCGAGGAGTATAAAGCCAATTTGAAGAAGATCTACACTGTAAATACTGTACAAAGTTTTTGGGCTGTTTTTAATAATATTCCAAACCCTGCAGAAATCCAGGTATGAATCATTCGATTTATACAAAAGTTATTCATTTTTTCACCATTAAAATTCATTTTAAAAAATGAATTTAAATATTTCAAAAATTAATTCTAGAGTTGAAGCCGTTTTTTAAAAAGGGACTAAAATCTAGGTTAATTTAAAATTTTAGAATTCGGTACATTGTAATGCAGTACAATTAAAACAAGAAACATAATAATAATAAGAAAAAAAATAATTTTTAAATTTCTTGGGATGTATTTATTCATATTTTTCAAAATTATTTTAAAAGTCCAGATATTCAATAAGTGAATGATCGGATTTATTGCAAATCAGGAAGGTTCTGATAATTCAAGTCACAGAATCAGAAATGATATTATTAATGATATTTATTTGATTCGCAGTTTTTCATTAAACTGGAGTTTAGATTTTATAGAATGTTTTTGGTCTCTCTTGAAAATCGTCCATATGTGGATTGATTCGTTTTGTTGTGCTAACTTTCTGCTTCTCAATTTTGCCCACACATCTCTGAATTTGAAACAAATTTATTTTTTTTTAGGTCAGATACAGTTACCATATGATGAGAGACGACAGATATCCATTATGGGAGGAACCGGTGAATCAGAAGGGTGGAACCTGGAGGCTAAAATGCCACAAAAGCGACACTGTGAGTCCTGAATGTTCCTTTTAGGCCTAAACTGAATCTTTGCATCTTACATTAATGATACACAGGCCAAAGTCTGGAAAGAGGTCGTGCTTGCTGCCATTGGGGAACAATTTTCGGAAAGCTTAGCCGAAGGAGACGACGTTTGTGGAGTTACTGTATCGATCAGAGACAGAGATGATTTGGTCCAGGTAACTCATTTGCTTTACCTTCAATAAAACGTAATCATTTTTAGGAATTTAAAATCGAGAGGAGAATAATCTCGAAACCGAGAATAGAAATGTTTGTCAGGTTTTTTTTATAGGTATTCTATGTTACGCAATATGAGTATCTCTCCAATAACATTATTTCACGCTTTTTTAAAGAGACGACACTATTTTGCTTGATTAAATCTGACTGTTTCTTATGAATTCAACTTTTAACCTAGTAGTTGAATTTTTCAATGAAAAAGGAAAAGTTCCCAACAAAGAATGCAATATTAGGTATTTGCAGCAAGAATTTTTCTTTATTTAAATCAAAAACAGTTAAATTAATCCAAAAGGGCCGAATTTCCAACGAAATAGTTGATTCCTTAACGAAGGCAGACTATTTGTCAATCAGGCAGTTGCATTTTTAATTATAAAGATAAGCTTTCTACAAAACAGTTGAATTTTCAAACAAATATTTAAATTTTCAACATATAAATTTAGTTAATATTTTTTATGTTAATTTTTCTGTCTACTGGTCCAATAAATATTATTAGAATATCGATTATTTTTAAGATTGTAAAAAATCGCTCTCTAGCTCCGCTGGGATTTAAGGCCATGTCTCCAGCGGAGCTAGAGAGCTTCTTTTTCATAATCTTAAGACTAATAAATATTTTAATAATATTGTTTAGATTAGTAGATAGAAAAATGATCATACAAAATTATTTATTGATTTTACCTTTTAAAGAACATTAACATCAAAAATAAAAATAGTAGATTAATTTTGTACTGAAAAAGATGTATTCTCAAAAAAATTATTATATGAATTTTTAACCAAGAAGATTAATTTTCTATCAATAAGACGATTTTTCTAACAAATTACATCCATTTTTAAAATAGTGTCAATAATAAATGTGATTCTACCTTAAAATTAATTTGACACTCATTAGTTTTTTTTTGTTTCTAAAATTTTTTAAATGAATAGTTGCATTTTTAACTAGAAAATATGAATTTTATACCAAAAATGAGAAAGTGCGAAACTATAATTTGTGAGAATTAATTTTATATTTAAAAAATGCATTTTTAACACAGAAGATTAATTTCTTACTACAAAAGATGAATATAGATAAATAAAATATGTATTGTTTAACAAATAGTTGAACTTTCAACCAAGAAGATTGATTCCCTACCAGAAAAGACGATTTTGGAAAAAAATATTAAAACTTTGATCCAAATAGTTCAATTTTCATCACAAAATATTAGTTTTCCACCAAAAAGGCGAAGCTTTTACAAATTATATTGATTGTCAACTACTAAGTTCCAACAATGATTGTGATGCTAGTCCAAAATTAATTTGAATAATTTTTAGTTTATAATTTTTTCGTCTCTAAAAATTTTTAAGAAGATAGTTGAATTTTTAAACTAAAGAATATCAATTTTTGACTAGAAATGGAATAGTGAAATTTTAATTTATTAAAATTAATTTTCAATTTGTAAAAACGAATTTTTGATCAAATTATTAAATATTCATGCCATATTCGATAACTTGGTAAAAAATTCGTTTTTAGAAATTGAAAATTAATTTTAACAAATTAAAATTTTACTATTCCATTTCTAGTTAAAATTTGATCTTCTTTAATTAATAAGTTCAACTATTTCGTTTAAAATGTTTAGAAATTAAAAAATTGGGAACTAAAAATTATTCAAATTAATTTTGGACTAGTATCACAATCATTGTTGTTACTTTCTTTGATTGTTGGTACTTTGATTTTTTGTTGAAAATTGTACTATTTAGTTAAAAATTTTGATATTTTTTTAAAAACTCGTCTTTTCTGGTAGGAAATAAATCTTCTTGGTTGAAAGTTCAACTATTTGTTAAAAAATAAATATATTATTTATCTATATTCATCTTTTGTAGTACGAAATTTATCTTCTGTGTTGAAAATTCATCTCTATGATTAAAATTGAACTATTTGGTTGAAAATTCATTTTTTTTTATTGAAAATTAATTCTCACAAATTAAAGTTTACCTGCTCCATTTTTGGTATAAATTTATATTTTTTAGTTTAAAAATTCAACTAGTCAGTTAAAAAGTTTTTGAAAAGAAAAAAATATAAACTAAAATAGTCAAATTAATTTTACAGCAGTCATTGTTGAAACTATTTTGAAAATTTATGTGCTTTGTTTAAAAAATCGTCTTATTGGTAGAAGAATACATATTTTTCAGTAAAAAACTAATGTTCTATTTTTATTTTTGATGCTGATGTTCTTGCCCAGGTAAAATTAATAAATAATTTTTTATAATAATTTTCCTGTCTACTAGTCCAATCTATATTATCAGAATATTGATTATTCTTAAGATTGTGAAAATGGGTTTTTCTAGCTCCGCTGGAGACCTGAGCTCGAATCCCAGCGGAGCTGGGATGCATGAACATTATGTGAATATTCAACAATATAGTTATATTTTTAGTCGAAAAAAATTCATTTTTAACACGAAAAAAACTTTTCAGCTAAAATTATGAAACTTAAATCAAAAAAATTAACTTTAAAGAATGTAGTTTCAACCTAAATAAATGAATTTAAAAAAAATTTTGAGTTGATATTTTAAAAACAAATATTTTAATTTAAAATAAAAAAAGTTGGAATTAACCAGCAAAAAAGATTTTTTAACAAAATACTGCAATTCTGAACTAAAATAGATTAATTTTTAACGAAACAGTTACATTTTAGCCAAGAAAATTTATTTGTATTAAAAAGACAAATTTTCATCATAATACAAAAATTTTCAACCAAATACCTCAATAACTTTCTACCAAATTGAATTTTCAACCCGAGAATATGAACTTTCAACATAAAACTTAATTTTTAACAAAATAATTCAATTTTGAACCAAAAAAGTTGAATTCTTAAAAAAAATTAATAGTAGACTTTTCAACCGAGAAGAATTAATTTGGAACCAAAAATATATTTTATTATTGGGCTTTATTAATTTATTCAGTTCGCATTTAAGTGGAAAAACGAGAAAAAGAGGGAAATAAGGCGAAGACTGAAGCCTGCGATGAATAAATAGGAATTATGATAATTTATAGACTAAGGAAACACATTTAAAATAAACATTGAAATTTATTTTTAATACTTTCAAAATATTTTGATTTTGGGCTACACATAAGTTTAATATATGAAAACTTATATGACACTATTTCGACTCTATTGTTTCAAATTTACAACACTACACTATTTATGATCTCTGAAGTGAGTCTGTAAGGCCTGCAATTTAATTTAACTTTAACTAAATAATTCTATTGATTTCATAGCTGAGTTCACTCTAAATTCTTTTAAATTCAAATTAACTGAAAGGAACTTAAACCGAACTGCGATGAATTTAAATTCATTCAACTGATATCAATTTAATGGAGCCCAAGTGTTTTCATTTGTATGTGTTTTAAGTTCAGTTACATGTTGAATTCAAGTTAGAAGCTTTTAAATAGGATATCTTTTCAGTTCTGAAAAAATGCCAGTTTCGATACGTTTAATTTTAGATTTTCAATTAATATAAATCTTTACCGTTTTAAAATGTAAAGACAGTAATATTTGCAGGTAGATATCAGGGTATCTAGCGACCCGCGAAATCTGGAAATTTTTGGCACCTTGGAAAATACGAAAAATGTCCCGAATTCTTGAGCAGATCCGGGAAATCGGGGATCAGAAATTTAAGTTAGAAATTTTTATTTTATGCGTCGGATTATTATTATACAAATATACAATTCAATGGAAAAGTGTGTGATGAGTTGAACTTCGTCGAGTTATTACCGGCTAATCAGAAATTGGGAAATTTTTTTCCCTGGTTGCTCCTTGACCAATTTTGCATTTTCCTTGGCCATTAACATTCGAATACAAGCACTTTTATTTTGTAACATTTTTCACATAGGATCTTTTATAAACGTAAAAAACAATGTTTTAGATACAAATTCAGCATTTTGCAAATTCATTTATTTATTTAAAACAAAAAAATGACTTTGCTACCATAAAAGATGATTTTTAAACAAAATACTTGGATTTTCAACCTAAAAAGATGAATTCTGAATAAAAAAAGTTTAATATTTGATATCTCAACCAAAAAAGATTACATTTCTTTAAAAAAAATTAATTTTAAAACCAATAAGACGAGTTTCCAATAAATAAAGGTTTTTCAGTCATGAAAGAAAAAAAAATGTACTTGTTGAACTTGTTTATTTTTTATCTAAGAAAGATGAATTTTCTGCTAAAACAGATGAATTTTGAAATCAAAAGGACAAATTAAAAAAAAATTGTATTTTCATCCAAAACAGATTTTAGTTTGTCTTTCCAACATTAAAATATTAGTTTCAAACAAGAAGTTAATTTTCTACGAAGATACTTAAATTTTCAACCTAAAAAGACGAGTTTTCTAGAAAACAGTTTAATGTTCAACCAAAAAGAATGACTTTTGAACAATATTTTTGAATTGTCTACCAAATAGTTGAATTTTCATCCAAGAAAGATGAAAATTCTACTAAAGCAGATGAATTTTAAAATCAATAAGACAAATTTTCAACAAACAAAAAATTTGGTTTTTCATCCAAAGAAGATTTTAGTTTGTCTTTTCAACATTAAAATATGAGTTTTAAATAAGAATTAAGTCTTCTACGAAATAACTTGAATTTTTAACCCAAGAAGACAAATTTTCAACAAAACAAGTTGAATTTTCAGCTAAAAAGGATTACTTTTTAACAAAATGGTTGAATTTTCAGCTAAAAAGTATGACTTTTTAACAAAATTGTTGATTTTTTAACTTTAAAGTTGCATTTTTATATTATTATTTATATTAAAATATTTAACCAAAAAGAATGACTTCTTACCAAAATTGTTAAATTTTCAAACAAATAATAAAATTTATAGCTAGAAAAAGCTACTGCAAGAAAAAGAAATATAAATACAAGGCAAATAAATTACTAAGAGGAGTATTATATCAGCAGGGTTAATAAATTATTACTATTAGGTTAAAAAATTTCAAATTCAAAAAGTTCGAAATTTTACATACTTCACATAAAATGTTTTCACGTTTTTGTGAACATCAATGTATTTGTGACTGTCTGCGAATAAAGGGACCTAGCCTAAAAAAATCGATTTTTAGTTTTTCATACTAATCGATCGTTTTTAATTTGTTCTTTCATAATAAAAAATATTAAAATGAAGCTACTGCGCGTTGTGTCCCTTTCTTCACGGACTCTCACATTTATTTATTCAGACAAACGTTTATTTAACATTGTTTTTTCTTAAAATTGGACTTTTTATTCATTTCAGTATTTATTTTTAGTAACTTTTATACTATTTTTAATCAACGCATGTAAGGTAGAAGTTTTTCAAATTAATTAAAAAAAAGTTTATTATACTTTTTGTATGTGAGACAATGAGAAAATGAAACTAATATTAAATAAAATAGCAATAACAGTTTGACAATAAAACAAATTTCTTTTTTTATTTTGCTCAAAGTCAGATGGAAGGTATAACGATATAAGCGCGAGGTATTTTTACCACTGTAAAACGACAAATAAGTCGTAATAATTTTCAAGCGTTCGTCTTTTTTTGGTTTAGATGTAATAAATGTCCCATTTTCATGATAAGCAGGATGTTTTTGATTTTCATTTCAAGGTATTTCCTTTAAAACTTTAACCTTGAAAATTTTGTAAACTTTTCTCGTACCTTTTAGTACTTTTTTAGCTAATCTGGAAATTTGAAAACGAAATTTCGCCAGACACTCTGATAATATAATTCATCTCTCATGGAACATTTTTTAAATCAAATTACAAAACACTAAAACCATTTTTACAGGAATCTACAAATAAATACAATAAATTACTACCAAAATCAAAATTACAAAAAAGTACAACTTGTTTTCTATTATTGGGACGAATGTTGTACTTTTTTGTATTTTATTGTATATTGATGTAATTATTGTAGTTTTAATTTCCTACAAGAATTTACAACTACAGAAATTAATAGGAATTTACAGGGTTTGCAGCAAAAAAGTTGTTGTTTTTCGACCGGGCATGAGAAATATTGAGAATAGTCAAATGAGATAATTTTAAATTAAGGTGTCTGCATGAAAACTGTTACAAAAGAAGCTTTTATGTTCAAACGTTAAAAAAATCGTACAATTTTGAAACACAATAACGAATAATTGTTCAAATCTTCTAATTTCAATTACCGTTTTCAATTCTTTCTTAATTGTTTATTTTTTATTTTAAGCAGTCAAAAAGTTTTCTTTTCAACCAAGGATGTCAAATATTAAGAAGGTTGCAAAGACATAATTTTGAATGATGTTTATGGTGGCTATATATGTGAAGAAAAAAAGTAAAGTTTTTTGTTGTTGTTTAATAACGATTATTTATTATTGTTTTTTAATATTCTATCAGTGCTTTAAAGTTTAAAAATTGAAGCTTTTTTAGGTAGCGTATAAAAAATGTAATTTTTGGTTGTAATTTTTTGTATTTATTTGCAGATTCCTGTAAATATAGTTGTAGCTTTTTATACTTTTTTGTAAACATTTTTCCATCAGGGTTTTACATTTCTACAAGAAACTGCCAACATTTACAACATTACATTATTTACAACATTATTTTCAGTACAGTTTTCCAATATTGTAACGTTTGCTAAATCTTGTTTTTTTTAAAGATTTGTAATTTTATGCAATAATTTACGTAAAAGTAAAAGTTTTTTCATAAAGTTAAATATCCGAATAAACAAACTAATATCCTCTAGTTTTCTCTAATATCTGATAGATTTTTACAAAAAAGTAAAAAAAAAATTAATAAAAAGTTTTATGTAAAATTTGTCTTAGTCGGTTTCCAGATAAGTAAAAGTATAAGTAAGTAAAGTACAAGGAAAAGTACAAGTTCATTAGCCAGATGTTATGGATGAAAATTCAAGAAATTAGAGCATTTTCAAATTTGTTGGGAGAATTTTTTTCAGGATTTTAAAAATTCTATGTACGGCTATTCGTAGTACTCGGAATTTCGAACACTTTATCCTCACGACAAACAGCGGGCAGAGTTTTTATATGTATATCATGTTAAAATTCCTATTTATATGTATGCGTTGACTTTCAAAAATCATAACCGGACATATAAAAATTGGTCGGAGGAAAAAATTTGACTGGGAAAAAACTGGGATTAACCCGGGAGTTTCAAATTACCTGTTCACTAGACACCCTGATTCTTTTGTTTTGTTCAATTTTGTACATTTTATTACAAAAATACTTTTTTATAATGATATTCTTTTTAAATGATAAAATGGCAAATTCTCTTCATTACTCTAAACGAAAATTTACTATTTTAGATTTGGAACGAAAATGCCAACTTAGCTGCAAAAGCCACGATTCTGCAAAAAATCCACCGACTGTTACCAGATGTTGATTTTCCGGGAGAATTTTATAAGCGTACGTTTTTTATTATTATTTAGGTTTATAATTTTTGGAATCGCAGGGAAATTGATAATTTTAATGGACGAACTATGTTTTGATTTTCAGCGCATCAGTCGCATCACGCATACGGACGTCGTTGATTTATTATTGAAATGAAGAATGTAAGTGATTTATTAACTGATGAATAGATTGTAAGTCAAATATAAGTACATCTATACGTAATAAAATTGACACATGACGATTTTTTTAAATTTTACAACTCGATATGCACTTTTTGATTTTTAATACTTCAGAAGTGAATACTGAAAGCTGTATCTCTTAAAACTTGAAATATATTTTTTTATTTCACGTCAGAAACCTACTATTATTTCAGTCCCTGAAACTTTTGATTAGGTTTATTAATCTTAACGTATGCTTCTAACTAGGCATCTTCTTTCAACGAATTCTTATCGATATTTTTTTAAAATGATTAATTTTAATTATCAACTTTTCAGACTGTTTTTTCTACACCAGAGATACGAGTCGCCTCGAGTTTCTCACCTTTAATTTCTCTAGAATGGGGAATTTTGCAGATTCGATTTTTTTAGTGTGTTGTTAGTTAAACAAGTTCGACTTAAGATTCAGGGATTTTATAATTAATGGTACTGCGTTGAATTCGCAGATTATAAGTCATCTTTTTTTACGAGGGAATGAGATCAAAAAGGATTCGAGGTAGAGGTTCATCATTCCAGACAAGGCCGACTGGAATGTGGAAACGACCTTACAAAGACACATTCTGTACAAAGTCCGCACTTAGGACGGGCAAACTTCTCGTCTGGCGCCAAAGCCTGCTGTGAGCGATTCATTATTCTAATGAGATTCCGCCTTCCGAATTTCACGGACTAATAAGCTGTTAAATAATTTACGTCCTGAAGTCACCTGTCAGGGATAACCCAGGTTTTAATTTGCTCTCTCGAGAAATAACAGTTCTCTTCTTACTTCAGAAACTGTTATTTTCAACATGGACACTTTTCCAATTGACGTCTTAAAATAAAAAGAGTTACATAACTTTGAAAACCGATTTTCATGCCATCTGGACAAAGACGCAAGTTTTTATGAAAATGAGATCGCTAGTCCAAATATTATTTAAAAAACAAATACATTTTGATTCAGGTCAATTCGACGGAATTTAAATGGATTTGAATTCATTTCTGGTTTTCCGTCGGGGTTTAAAGATTTTTCCGGCCATTTGAAACTGAACAATGTAATATTTTTTAACATTTATTTATGCAATTGTATTTGTGCACTTTTGAATACAACTGACTTAAAACCGGAAGCCTTGGAAGTTGAATAATTTCACTTTTCAATGTTATACAGTACTTCAAAACAAAATATTCAAAATGGTATAATTTACAATTGACAGATCTTTAATTAAGCAATTTTAAAGAAATTAAATCCGAAAATGGGATAGTTAAATTTTTAATAAATAAATTTTTCAATTGAAGAAAAAAAACAACTAATTTTCTACAAATAAGTTCAATTTTCAACGGAAAATATAAAATTAACAAAAAAGTTAGTTTAAAATCAAATAGTTGAATTTTTAACCAAATGGTTAAGTTTTTAGTTTAGACAATTAATTTTTTCCCGTACAATTATGGGTTTTCAACAAAAAATGTAGTGGCTGATATTTCAACAAAAAATATTTCAATTAAAAATAATAAATAGTTCAATTTAACCAATAAAGACGAATTTCCAACACGATAGTTGAATCCTCCACTAAACAGATTAATTCTTACCCAAGCAGTGACATTATTAATAAAAAAGGATTAGTTTTCTGGAAAAAGATTAATAGAAAAAATACATGAATTTTCTACTAAAAATGATAAATTTCCAACCAACAATGAAATATTTTTATTTTAATTTAAAAAAAAAAATTTTCTACAATTGGTTTTTTAACCAGAAAATAACAATTTTCAATCAAAAAAGTAATTTCCAATCAAACATTTGCATTGTTAATAAAATACATAAATAGTTACATTTTCTAGAAAAAACAACAACTAATTTTTAACAAAATACATGCATTTTTTGACTAAATATTATGAATTTTCAACAAAAAGATATAATAGTTTATATGCCAACCAAAAAGGATTTTAATTTAAAATAAAAAATAGTACAATTTAAGCAATAAAGACGAATTTCCAACCAAACTTGAATCCTGAACTAACGCAAATTAGTTTTCAACCGAGCAGTTGCGTTGTTAATCAAAAATAGATATTCTACCAAAAAATGCCAATTTTCAATAAAATACATAAATTTTCAAGAAGATAGCTACATTTCGAACCAAAAAAGGATTTTTAAACATTGTTTAATTAAAAAATTAAATAAAAACAACAGTTTTTCAAAAAATAGTTTAATTTACCATCCAAGAAATGAAGTTTTAATTAAAATAATGAATTTTTAACTAAAAAAATTAATTTTCAACAAAGCAGTTCAACTTTCCACCTAATCGTTTAATTTTCGAGCCGAAAATACGATTTTTGTTAGAAAGTAATTGAGTTTTCAACAAAATAGTTCATTTTCAACTATACAGTTTCATATTCAACCAAACATGATACAATTTCTGCAAAAAGAGATAAATTTTAAAACGAAAAAAATAAATGTTAAACAAAATAGTTAAATCTTTATTTAAAGAAAATTTGTTTATTTAGGAGTTTTCAAGCCAGAAATAGGAATTTTCAACCAAATAGGATGAGTTTGTAACAATATTTTTCGATTTTAAACAAAATATCTTATGTACAAGACAGCATAGGAAAATCCTTGACCTACCATCCACCCAAAAGACTTTACATAATATATGTACGGCCCTTAATTGTTCAAAATTGATCAAGTTTAAATTGAAATTATTTGAAATTGAAGACATTTCAAATGGTGCAAATCGCCGAGTTAAAACATTTTGATTTACCTTTGGACTCAACGTAGATGGAACTTTTTTAGATATTTTTGTGTACACTGTGCTTAGTCAAAATTGATCAAAAACGATTTAATCGGCCCTGCCTGTTTACGTTTGAAGTCAGCAAATGCTGTGTGCGATTTAAGTAAAGTCCATTTAGGACCTTTCCCGAAACCGCACTTAAATGGGATTCCCAGTGTAATTAATCAATTGATGACTTGTTTTGATTTCAGCTATGTGTTTTGTATGTTACCAAAAATGGTGATGTGAAAAGATGTATTGATTGTTCTGAGAATCCATGACAAGGTATGATTCGGCATAAATAAAATGACTTAGATTTCTCGTAAAAATTTGTTTTTGATTCTAAATCATCTGTGTCAAACCTACGTGCGACTAATTTGACAGGACGATTATTCACATGTGACTAAGAACGTATGATTATCCAGGCGACCGGCGCCATGCCGACATTTTTATGAGCATTCTGGTTAGAAATGGATTGACGTCAGTGAGGGAAATCACCAAAATCAAAACAGATTTTTATTCAGGAATCTTGTACTCGTTAAAAAAGCTTTACTTCGCGAGCTGCATGTTTGCTGCAAGATTTATTGCCGATTTGATTTAGTAAAACCAAAGTGATAAAAAAGGTATCTAAAAATCTAAATTGTTGGATTCAGAGTTTAAAATTTATTGTGGAACGTAAATTCTTATTAACGGAAACTTTATTTTAAATGTTTAATTTACTGATAATTACATTTATTAAATTTAAATGCTATTATCATTTATTATCTATAATCTGAGATATATATTTTTTTAAATAAAATGAAACGAATCATTTTTATCATTTTACTACCTTAAGTATCCAATTATTGCAAAGTACATGGCACCATTTTCAATTAATATCTCAAATACTCAATTTTGAAGATTACATTTTTCCCTGAAGTCCATACATTTGAATACTAATTAAAACAAACTTATTTTATCTTTTTATACTTAAAATGAGACAACTCAGTTATATTTAGGTAAAATTAATGTGGGTTCTGTATTAAATTAAATTTAAACCAATTCAAATTTTTAAATAAAAATATTGCATTTTCAACAGCATATATTAATTTTTAATCAAATACTTGAATTTTCGACTAAAAGGATTCATTTTCTACCTAAAAATACACTTATTCAACCAAATAGTTCAATTTGCATATAAAAATTGTTTTCATTAATAAATATTTTTTGCTTTAAAATTCAACTATTTAGTTTTAAAAATTTAGAAAGGAAACAAATTTAAACAAAAAATTTAATAAAATGTTGACTCACATCACATCCATTGTTCAAACTTTTTATTTGAAAATTCATGTATTTTATCGAAAATTAATTTTTTTTGGTCAAAAAATCATCTCTTTTTTGGGAAAGTTGATCTTTTTTAGTTTAAAATACAACTGTTAGGATGAAAATTAACAGTACATTAATTTTACTGGAATGTTCTCGCTTTTTTTACAGAAAATTTTATTTCGAGTTTTTTTCTCTGAGGAATGGTTTATAGTCGTTTTATTTTTATATTAATTAATTTAAAAAATATTAATAAATTTATTTTTATAGTCGTTATATTTTATAGTCATATTATTATAGTCGTTTTAAACTTGCTATGATAATTCAAATTTAAAAAAATAAAAATCAACCCTTGTGGATAAATTTTTACAAAAAAGTACACAAAATTGAAACTACTTTTACAGGAATCTACAAATAAATACAATAAATTATAAAGAAATTTAAAGAAAGTTCAAGTTTTTTATTACACTAAGACGACTTCTTTTTATTTTTTGTGTATTTTTGTGTACATTGTTCTATTTTTTTTATAGTTTTAATTTTCGCAAAGAATTTACAAAAAATTGCAACTCCAAGAATCTACATGTTTTGCAGCCAAAAAGTTGTTCTTTTTCGAACAAGGATGACAAATATTCAGAATATTCCAATGAGATAATTTTTAATACAAACATTTGGCTGCAAATAAAAAACTGACAAAATTGATTACGTTCCTTACAATTAAAGAATTCGAACACTTGAAGATAAAAATGATTTCAATTGAAGTTTTAAAAACTGAACCGCAAAGTAAGACACTCAAAGTGGAATACATACTTTTGCATTTTAAACTTTTAATATTAAAACTTAAAACCATATGATGAACTCAAGCGCTGAATAATTTACGCTTATAAAATGGAAGATTTTAACACTGTTCAAATTACGTTTTTTCTATTAAATGCCCTTGAACTGCAAAACTTAAAATTTGAACTTTTATACATTGTACAGCTAAAATAT
>JAAAKG020120525.1:0-15086 GCA_010014905.2 Druon quercuslanigerum
GGGAGGTGTGTTAAGGAATAGGAAGAGGGTGAATGAAAAATGTAAACCCTTAGGGGACACATTAGAAGCTTTCCACATTCTTGAAAAGCTTCAATATCTAGAAAATATAGAAGCTCTTTTGAAATTGTTGAAATTTAAAATTACTTTTGATATTTTTTCAGAACTTCTAAATATCTTTTAAGATTATTCGAATTTTTCCCACAATTTTTACGAAATCCTCAAATTAAGAAAAATTTCCTTATAATTTTGATGTATAAATAAAAAATTACATATTTATTACTTGTACAAGACCTTTGACTGATTCAACCAGTGACAATTTCACTGGTCCACTTTAAGATAGTGGAGAAGATTCTGATCCTTAATCCGGATATTTATTTTTAACAAAAATGCAATAAAATTGAATGCGAATTATAAAATATTGTTTTAAATAAAATTTGATTCCTTCCAAAAATTCAGAGGAAAATTCTGCGAAATTAATTTCGTTATCACTGGTTGAATCTATCATTTGATGCCACTGGCGTATTTCAGTAACAGTTGTCATCGAGCCACTCACTGTTTCATTTAATCAAAATTGGAAAATCACTGGTTCACCATTGATCACAAAGACAACTGATTTTACCAGTAAAAATTTCACTAGTTCAATTTAAGAGAAACGGGTCGACCCGGCCTTGATTCGGATATTTATTTTAAACAAACATGCAATAAAATTAAATGCAAATTCTAAAATATTGTTTAAAAAATAAAAGACTGATGCCAAAAATAGGCTGCTTTCGCCTATTTTTTGGACCTCGCTAGCGTCCAGATGAAAAATTACTCGTTTAAAATTACTCGTTCTTAAAATCGAAAGTGAGCATCGCTTTTCATTTCTTAAGAATGTAAAAAAATTGCCCCTATTTAATGATTAAGAAGACCTAAAAAAATAAAAAAATTGGAAATACCACTAATTATAAAATAATTTTTGATCGTATTTATTCTATAAAATAAATCTTAAAAAGTAAAATCACGTATTTTCTTGCTCGATAAGGGGTTGATGTAAAAAATTATTTTATATTATAACTAGTGGTATTTTCTATTTTTTAATTTTGTTGGGGTCTTCTCAACCCCTAAGTAGAGGTATTTTTTTTTTGAAATTTTTAAGAAATGTAAAGCGATGCTTATTTTGATTTTAAATTACGAGTAATTTGATACCTGTAAAAAATTTTTATATTTTTTTATTAGGTCGTTAAGGAGATCCAAAAAATAGGCGAACTTTGGCGTCACTCTTTTACGCCTGCTATGAAAATAAAAATTCAGGGAGATTCATTTCGTTATCACTGATGAAATCTATCCGTTTCCGTTACTGGTATATTTCAGTAATTGTTTTAGTCGAGTCACTTACTAGTTTACCTAGTCAAAATCGGAAATCACAGTTTCACCAGTGATTAACTCTAAATACTGATTAAACCAGTGACAATTTCACTGGTTCACTTTAGGCGAGTGGAGAAGATTCTGAGCCTTGATCCGGATATTTATTTTGAGCAAAAATGCAATAAAATTGAATGCAATTTGCAAAATATTGTTTCAAAAATAAAATTTGAATTCCTAAAGAAATGCAGAGGAAAATTCTTAGAGATTAAATTAAAATTCAGGTAGATTCATTTCGTTATCACTGATCAAATCTATGATTTGTCGTCACTGGCCTATTTCAGTAACTGTTTCAGCCGAGTTACTTACTGGTTTATCTAGTTAAAATAAGAAAAACACTGGTTCACCTGTGGCAGCTAAATAATACTGATTTAACCAGTAACCATTTCACTGGTTCAGTTAAAGAGAATAGGGAAGATTCTGAGCCCTGATTCATCTTAAACAAGCATGCAATAAAAGCGAAGGCAAATGGTAAAATATTGTTCTTTATCACTTAAATAGAGCAGCAAAAAAGAAGAGTGGCCTGAGATAGTAATTGCATGTTTTAAAAATGAAATTTGACGCCTGCAATGCGAATAAAAATTCAGGGAGATTCTTTTTGTTATATCAAAAGAGTAAAGGGATATGACAGTAAGCGAGAATGAACAAAAATACTGGTAGAATGGATTTTATAAGGCTGTCAGATATCTTTATTCATCTTCCATTCTAAGCGCAGAGTATGCATATTGCATATATGTGACTAGCGAGATTTGCATGATGGTACTTTCAAACGAAAAGATGAACGAACGAAACATCTCCCAATGAATTCAACATTTTGCATGCTGGCATTGAATGATATTGCGGTCGTCGACTTTCAAACGTTTTGCGGATTACATAAAGAGAGGTTGGCGGCTTTAAATATCCGGGTCAAGCACGTAAGTCATCGAAAAAAAAGTGACAAAAGTTCTTGCACCAACAAATTTATGCACACTAATTTTTAATTCTAGTTTTAATTTTAGATTTCATGCTAATTTAACTAACAATGTAATTTTTTTTAAATTTAAACCACATACGTTGTTAAAAATTTATTTTTTGGTTAAAAATCTAACTATTCCATTTTTAGAAAATTGATCTTCCCGGTTTAGAAATCATCTTTTAGTTTGAACTATTTTGTTGAATTTTTTTTTAAGATTCACAATTCTAACTAAAAATTCCTTTCTGAGGTAGAAATTTAAACTATTTTGTTGAAAATTCGTTTTTACTGAGGATTAATATTCAAAGTAACAATTCAACTTTATTTGTGGTCAAAATTGTATATTTTTTATTAAAAATTATTCTTGTGTAGTTACAAATTCATGTAGTTTGTTAAAACGTCTTTTTTGGTCTAAAATTATTTTTATTGGTAGAAAATCATTCCTTTTTGATAAAAAATTCATCAGTTAGGTTTTAAATTAATTTAGTTTGGTTGATGATTAAAAAATTTGGTAGGAAATGAAACTTTGGGTTGAAAATTAACTTATTATATGGAAATGCATTATAGTATTCAATTTGGGGCTAATACCAGTTAGAGCGTTTATTGATGTTGTAGAAGCTTGTTTTTAAAGCTGAGACGCGTTTCGACACAGATCTGTGCACTCTTCAATCATAGTTTCATATACAATAGTTCATTAAAACTGAAAAAACACGATATTTTACAAATACTATTGTACATCCAACATTATTAAAAATAGCGTAACTATCATTAGCTTATTCATAAATTGAAGATAGTTGACCGTTAAAAAGGTTTAATTTCATTAAAAATGTTTTTGTGGAGGGAAGTAACTATTACATAAACTCAAAAAACATTGTAAAGATAAACTTTTATAATCTCAGAAAAAAATCCTGGATTATATAAAAGTTAAATTAGTTACATTTTAGATTAAAGTTAAAGACCGACATGTGCCACTTATAGGTTAAGATGCATAAGAAATTTTAAGGTTAAGTTTAGCAGAAGAATTTATATATTAAGCGGGAAAAATGATACATTTTAAATTTATATTTTCAAGCGAGAAAATGCTATATTTTAAATTTTAATAAGAGAAATAAGATTATGGTATATAATACTTAAATTTTTAATATCTGTTATATAATTTATAGCATTTTTTCATTCTTTATATAAATCATTTTTCATGTTAATATTTTATCTTCGTTTGGTTTATTGTTTGAAATTTTAATATTTTTAATATCAAAATTAAAATTGCAAGAGTTTATATAAGCATGTTTAGATAGAGCAGTATTATCTTTATTATTTTCAACAGATTTTTTATGTTTATTAATTCTAGTACCTAAATGCCTAAAAGATTGTCCAATATATATTTTATTACAATTTAAACATGGTATTCTATAAATAGTAATAATTTTATGATGTTTATCAATTAAATCTTTTATACATGGAAAAACAAATTTATTAAAAGTATTTTCAACAGATAAAACAATGCGAATATTGATTTTTCTGTTAAAAATTCTAAAAAGTATTTCAACAAACCCTTTAATATATGGCCTTACGACAATTTTATTTTGATTTTCAGATGTTAAAGTTTGTTCATCTATATCTTTCAATTTAATAATAGTTTTATAACGTTCATTTATCTTCAATTTTAACAAATTTTCTGGATATTCATTTTTTATTAAGGTGTCTTTTACAATGTTTAAATTTTCCATTTGAAATTTAGAATCAAATAATTTAATTGCTCTGTCCTGACCAAACCGCTTTTTTATACCAGTTGGTTATAATTTTTGTTATTTTCTATTGTAAGTGCTACATCTAGAAAATTGATTTTATTTTCTATTGCTAATTCAATAGCGAATTTTAATTTTTCATCTGCTGAATTAAATCTTTGAAGAATATCATCTACTTTATTTTTTGGAAGACAAATTAGGTTATCATCTATATAACGGCAATACAAAATAATATGATAATCTAAATTATTTAAAATTTCATTCTCTATATTTTCCGTTGCAATATTAGGGACTGCCGCAGAAATTTGTGAACCCATAGGAAGACCAAAAAAAAAAAACTGAGAACCTCATTAAAGTTTTTATAATTTAAAAATGTATATTGTTTTAATTCCTTCCATTTTTTATTTATGGAATTTATAATTGATTTCCAGGATAAGTTTACATATATTAAAACAATTTCTAATGAATAAATTGTGTAATCATCATGAATGGTAATTTTATCAATTTTCTTTTTAAAAGCCCAACCATCTTTAATGTGATATTCAGTTTTGCCTACAATTTTTTGTATGGCTTTTTAGCCATACATTTAGAAATATTATTCAACGGTGAACCCGGAAAAGAAATTATAGGTCTTAAAGGATAATTTGTTTTATGTAATTTAGGTAACCCATAAAATCTAGGAGAGTTGCCTTGAGTTATATTGATTTGAATTAATGATATTTTTATTTTTAAATTCTGTTAAAAGGAGTGTAAGTTTAGATTCTATTTTTTTTGTTTAGGATCAAAATATAATTTCTCATATGATGTTTTATCATTTAAAAGTTCTAAACCTTTTTTTAATATAACCATTTTTTTTCATTATAATACTTTTGTTACTTTTATCTGCAATATTTAAAATAATATCTTTATTAGTATCTAGAAAAATTTTTGTTTTCATAATTTTTGGTTTAAGTGTAAAATCAATTGTATCAAATTTAGAGTTATATATCCAATTTTGTGTCCAATAAGATAGTTTATGTCTAAGATCATTTCGATTATCTACTGAAATATGTTTCATAGAAAATTCAAGGTTAGTTATAATTTTTGCTATTGGAAAATTATTTTGTTAAAAGGAATACCAAATTTGTCTCCAAGACTGATAATTTATTTTACATCTAGAGGTATAGATTTATCAGACATGTTGATAACCCATTCGTTATGATCTGTAACTAATTTATATTTTGGTTGTAACCGAAGATTTTCTAATTTTGACAATGATGTTCTTATCAATTTTTGAATAAAATTTTGTTTCTCTTTTGTTTTTCTAATTTGTAAATCATTAAAAAATTGCTTAGAAATTTTTATAATGATTTGTTTTTTAAATAATTAGAAAATATTATTATAATATATTAATACAGAGCTAAGCCTTTTTCGTTTTGATACACTCTCAGCCTCCGTATCGAAATCCGAATCACTGTCAGTGCCAGTGTCACCTTGCTCAACCACTCTGAAAGAAAAAAAATTAATGATAACTAGTTTTTACTAATTTTATGTACTAGCACTATTATTATTGTTTACAGTGATTCAAACTTAATAGACTTAAGTCTTAAGAAAATTTAAAAAAAAACTCAAAAATTTAGAAAAGTTACTTGATTCACACTTAGGTATGGGTTTAGGTAAATTTATATTAAAAATTAAAAATTCTATGTGAAATAACTTACCTTTAGAGAAACTTTAGTCGAAAAAACGATTATAAGGTGAAATTCAATTTTTTCGGAAGCACCCACTTCACAACCTAGGAAAGCACACTTGTGCAAATTTGCACCGAGCCTAACTTTCGAAGTGAACCTCACGAATAGTAAGAGGCGAATAAAGCTGGGCCCTACGTGGCATGACTCAGTAGCTGGTGGACATATTTAACGTGTAATAATAATAATAAATAATATAATAATAATAAATAATGATAATACTTATTACCTAGTAACAAGAGACAGTTACATGAAAATTTTGATGGTGCATATTTGCACAAGTTTCGTAAGTACGGGTCAAAGTAATTTAAGTTTTAAAAAGTTTAAGTATAAAAAAGTTGTAATACGAAAATTCTCGGATTATATCAATTTTTTTAAATTTAAATCAAGTTCGATTATTTTTTTATTTTAGAAAAATTTACCCAATAAATTTTTATATTTATGTAGAATTTGTGTATGTGATCACAATTATAAAAATTCTGGAATTTCAGAGCCTTCAAAACATTCAATTTAGTTTTCAATTTTAAATTGTAAAATTTTAATCGCTTCAAATCAAAAATTATTTTAATTCAAAAGTTTTCACTTGCAAATTATTCAATTTTTAACGCCTTTAAATGGAAATATATTGATTTAAATTTTAAATGATCCAGTATTCAAAACTGTTATCTTAAATTATTCAATTTTTGATATTTTGAAAATTTTGGAATTTTTCTGTGTCCAAAAGTTTAATCTGAAATCTTTCGATTTCGATATTCTTTATTTCGACTTGAGATTGTTATATTTATAAGACTTTTAATTAAAAATGACACATTTTTTACTCCTTTCTTATAAACTTTTGAAAGCTTCTGACAATTTAATGAATCTGCTATATCATCAGCGAATGGTACTTTACCGACAGAAGATAACCCTCCATAACCATGGAGGCAGAAAATCCACAATATCGATCAACTTAAGAATTTTCAATTAAAGAAAATGTTTAACGTCTTAATCAGATCAGATAGCTAATAATGTTTTCAACTTTAAAATTAAATTTTTTCCTTGAAAAAAGATCTTTCTCTCATTGTTCCACTAGGAAACGAACCACAGAACTTGAGTGGAGCGAAGCGAGAAAGACCTTTTTTCAAAAAAAAAATTTAGCTCCTGACAAACAAATTTTCAATTTGAGGTGGTTTCATTTTAAAATAATATAAGCTCAATTACTATTCACTTCATTTAAAATATTGCCCCTATTTCAAAATTAAATGGTTTGATTCGGAACCTTTCTATCCAAAGTCTTTCAATATATTTTTTCTAAATTTCAAGCGCTTTTATATTGAAATTGCTTATTCTTTCCAAAAGTTAAAAAACTCATAAATATTAAAACATTTTGTTTTATAATTAACTTTTATTTTGTTTAAATGCTATGGAGCCGAGACCTGCTGTCTAACTGAAAAACCTCGTAAGTGGCTTTTGCTGTAGAGGCTTTTTTTCTCATGCGCATGTATCGGCAAAAAGTCTCTATGGCAAATGTTACTTACTGGGGTTTTCTGTTGGACGGCAGAGATATAAGAATGGCATGGAAGTTTAAGACGAACCTAATAAAGGAAGAAGAGGGAAATTATCGAAAAAGTGTTGGAAGAAGGTAAAAGAAAGAAGAGGCGGGCGATAGAATTAACGAGATGGGAAGAAGAAAGAAGGTAGTTATTTAGGACTAGCGATACAGAAGAGAAGACTAGTGTGACTAAATTGACCAAAATTGCTAGATACAGGTTGCTAAAAGAGGTAAGGGAAGGGATTTATTTGGAAAAGAAAGAGCAAAATCAGTAAATAGTAACAGGAGATATGAGAACATTTTTATCTGCAGGATTGTAAAAGAGGAACTGAAGACGAAAAAAGCTGGCTAGAGAATGTGTTAAGGATTGTAAGCGAGAATACATTGCGTGTGATGTGGATAAAAGAATTGGAAGAGTATAGAGGAATGAATGAAAAACAATGAAATATTAAATGTGAAAAATGACAATGGTTGAGGTAGTAAACATCTAAAAGAAAAAGGAAACGGTATAAGATAATAAAAAAATGTGAAACAAAGAATTTAGAAATTGGATGGGGAGAGACTAAATGGATAAAAAAATCTAGAATCAGATTGGGAAAAGATTGTAAAAGAGGATTCTAAAAGAGGAACTGAAAGTGAAAAAAGCTGATAAGAGAATGTGGTAAGGATTTTAGGGCGGAATGCATTGAGTGAGGAGTGGGTGAAAGAATTGTAAGCGTCTACAAGAAAGGATGGAAAACAGCAAAAGAGTAAATGATAAAAATTGCAAAGTTTGAGGTAGTACAAAACTAAAAGAAAAAGGAAATGGTATAAGATGATGAAAAAACCTGGAACAAAGAATTTATAAAATGGACGAGAGGAGGCTATTATTAATGGGAAGGCAATAAATGCAACAGAAAGCAAGATTCAGATTTAACAAAAATTGTAAAAGGGGATTGTAGAAGAGGAAATAAGGATAAAAAACGCTGGAAAGTGAATGTGTTAAGGATTGTAAGCAAGAATGCATTGGATGAGGAGTGGATGAAAGAATTGCAAGATTCTAGAGGAAAAATAAAAAACAAAGAAAGAGTAAATGTAAGAAATGACAAAGGTTGAGGTAGTAAAGATCTAAAAGAAAAACGAAACGGTATAAGATGATAAAAAAATGTGAAACAAAGAATGTAAAAACTGAACAACGAGAAACTAAATGTATAAAAATAGAAGGATTAAGATTTGGAAAATATTGTAAAAGAGGATTCTAAAAGAGGAAATAAAAATGTAAGAAGCTGGTAAGAGACTGTGGTAAAGATTGTAGCGGAGAATGCATTATGTGAGTAGTGGATGAAAGAATTCTAAGCGTCTACAGGAAAGGATAGAAAACAACCAAAAATTAAATGTGAAAAATGGCAAGGTCGAGTTAGTAAAGAAGTAAAATTAGAAGGAAACAATATAAGATGATAAAAAAATTTTAAACAAAGAATTTAGAAATTGGATAGGGACATAAAAAATGGATAAAAATAGCAAGATTCAGATTGAGAAACGATTGTAAAATAGAATTCTAAAAGAGGAATTGAAAATGAAAGAAGCTGGTAAGAGACTGTCCTAAAGATTGTAGCGGAGAATGCATTGGGTGAGGAGTGAATGAAAGAATTGTACGCATCTGCAGGAAAGGATGGAAAACAATGAAAGAGTAAGTGTGAAAAATGGCAAAGACTGAGGCAGTAAGGTAGTAAAAGAAAAAGGAAACGGTATAGAATGATGAAAGAACGTGGAACAAAGAATTTAGAAAATGGATGAAGCGCGACTATTATTAATGGGGAGGCACTAAATGCAAAAGAAAGCAAGATTCAGATTTAACAAAGATTGTAAAGTAGGATTGTTTAAAAGGAAATAAGGATCAAGAAAGCTGGTAAGAGAATGTGTTAAGGATTGTAAGCGAGAATGCTTGATGACAAAGGGAGACATGGGAGCATGTGCGGGAAGGATGTAGAAGAGGAATTGAATATAAAGGAGGCTCGAAAGATGATGTGGTAAAGATTTAAGAGGAGGATGGATTGGGTAAGGAGTGGGTGGAAAATTGGAAGGTTCTACAGGAAAAAATGATAACAATGACAGATTGAATGTGAAAAACTACAAGGTTGATTCAGATAAGAAGCAAAAGAATAAGGAAACGGAAGTCGCTTAGAAGCATGAGGTTTCTACATAATCGTTCTATAAGTATCAAGGTTTACGATGATATAAAATATGTATACAGGTGGTAATATTGTAAGAAACAGAGGTCGTGTAAGCCCCGAAGGCACACATTGTACGTGAAGAAGAAATAAAATCCAGAAATGTGGACGCGTGCATTTGTCGCTAGCATAAAGTAATCTAATCTTAAACTATCTTTAGAACTGCGAAAGATAGTTTTATGCCAAACCGTCATTTCTAATCCAATAAATTTGCATTTCTGCGACGTCGGTGGTCACGGGCGATTTTTGTTCGAACACGTCTTCTGCAAAACTCTGAGAGATAAGCGTGAAAGGGGCAGATATGGGAGTGACGGTGAATATTCTGTGGGTGGGATGGTTGGGATGGGGTAAGAAACGCTGAATAAAAGAGTCTATCGCCCTCAGGATTATCCTGAGATTTCATGGGATTACAGGCGAGTGCAAGATCAGCCATTGAGTCATATGCTCGTTTACTTTTTTTAGTGCAGTCTTACCTTATCCATAACCTTAAAGAGGGGTAGATAATACTATAGGCACATATATATGCTTCTTTTACAGAGTGCTTATATAAGCTACTGAATGCGTTACTTGCCTCATCATTCGTACGTCGTTGCACATAAAGAAAGATATCAAGTATGAAATAATACGGTAATTCATCATGAACTGACTTTAACTTCGAATAATGGCTTAACTATACTCTCCACGGAGTTTGGGCACATTAATATTTTACAACAATTTCTCACTCTCTTAATATCTCAAATAAAGAATGATTACATTTTTCTCAATCCATTGTATCTTAACGTGTGTGAAAAATAAGGACCACTCTCTGTAAGAGTTTCCCGATTCACTTTTTTAAACTTTAAAAAATTAAGAAGTGATTTCTAATCATCTTTTTTAAAAGCCTTTTAAATTGAATCCTTTCTTTGCAGTTTTGTTTTATAATTTAAAATTCCGTATCCCCTTGAAGAGTACACTTTTATATCAGTCTAATTTTTCCAACAATTGAAACTCTAAGGGTTTTTTGGGGTTGCTGGTTTTAAATACGAAATTCAAATTTGAAAACTTATAATGGTGGAACCAGAAAAAAATATTCACAAAATACATGAAACTTTTGACAAGTGAAAATAAAAAAATAATTTTTTTTAATGAAATACAAAATTGATTCTAGTTATATACTAACCTAAACAGAATGTTCACCTTCCTTTTGTTTCAAAACATATTTTTTTATTTATTTCTGAAAATGGTTGTAATGACTAAAAATCATAATATTAACGTCATTAAACCAAAAAAATATAGTAAAATTGTTGGGCAGTTTCCTAAAAATAAAACCAAGAATCCAAACAGCAAATTTTGGAATCCGCCAAAAACTTGCTTCCATTGAAATTGAAAGAAGATAACAATTTTTACCAAAAAAAGAAAAGAAAAAATTATCCTTTTTGAAAAAAATAAAAATGCCCAAGCAAGAAGGAACAGCAACAAAACCACGATGCTTTTGACACCCAAGAATTTCAAGATTGTCTGGGTAATATTTCCTACTGCAGTTTAGTGATGTTTGACCAAAAGTTCAGTTTTTTTGCTGACCATTTACTTTAATATGACGTAATTTCAAATAATTATTATTGAAATCCTTAGAGATCTTTGTAAAATGTAAAAATCTATTAAAATGCGTAAAAGTGATCTGAAATTTAAAGAATATGAATGAACAAATTTTTCTCTAAAAGCACATTTTAAATTTAAGAAACGAATTAAATTGTTAAAAAAAATAATAATTCTAGTTAGTTAGATATGTTAAAAAAACTAACTTTCGTCAGTTTAGTATTTTCATGGATGCTAATATTTTTACGTGCTTGGAGATCTTAAATATCTTCATAGATATTGATAATCACATATTTTTAAATTATAAGTATCAATACTCTTCATCTTAAAAAAAAAGTTTATACCAGAAAAATTTTGCATGTAAAATTGATAATTCAGAAGTTGTTGGATTTAAAACGTCTAGATTGCCCAGGGATTGATTATATAACAAATTCAGAGTTGTCTCATTTTGAAAGATTATTATTTAAAAAAATTTAGGCACTAAAAAAATTTTCTATAAAATATTAATTTTTAAATAATGAGCCATAGAAGTATGTGTTGTAGAGTCCCAAAAAAACCCAATAAGTGAAAAATTGGTTTTGCGAATTTTTGGCGCTTATTATAAGTTTTTTGCGATTTTTTTTAAAGAAATTGTTTCTAATACAAAACATACTACTTTACAGAGATGATTACATGTTTAAAGAAATAGTTTTTAAAAAATTATTGTTTTTTGGATTTTTCTCTTAGTATAGAGATAGAAAGTAGCGTTTTTTTCCAAAAAATTCGACTTATTGTTTAATTTTCAATTCGAGTGAGGTAACAAATAAATTTAACAAACATAATTGTTCAAACCATTTATTATTATTGTTAATAATATTCTTTTTGAATAACGCTAAAAATTACGCTTATTTCTTAAATTTATAACTTTTTTCGACTTTTCAATTAAAGTGAAGTATTAATTCATTGCAGTAATCAAACATAATTGTTTAAACAATTTATTTTCATTTTTAATCATATTCTCTTTGCCTCATAAGAAAAAGTTGCAGTTTTTAAACTACATTTTTAAACTATTTCTCCATTTTTTAATTGGAGTGACCTAATAATGAATTAAATTGATCAAAAATAATTGTTTGAACAAATTATTATTGCTTGTCACTACCTAATTTTTGTCCACTTTCCACAGAGTAAGGTAATAATGAATGAAAGTTAACAAAAATATTTGTTTCAAAAATTTATTATTGTTTATCTTTATCTTATCTTAGATAAGTGCTATCAAGTTGCGATTTTTCTGCAATGTTTGACTTTACTTTGCCTTTTTAGTAATGGAAAAATAATAAATAAATAATTATAGACGGAATATTTTTTTTAATAATTTCTTTTTTGTGTACATATTTTTCTGAAATAAAACAGATATTTGAAATATTATTTAAATCTTCTATATGGATTATACTTAATCCAAATTATCTTTTAAGTAGTTACTGAAATCCTTTTTGTTTGAATAAATATTAATATATATCATTTGCTCCTGAATGAAATGTAAAAAAGAAGCTGAAAATATAAGGGAAACACACAACTTTATATCATTAGGCTAAGACAATATAGTTGTAAGCAATAATAAATTGTTTAAAGAATTCTGTTTTTTAAATGTCAGTAATTCATATCTCACTAAGTGAAAAGTAGAAAAAATGTAACAATTTCAGAAAAATTCGCAAATATCTAGCATTAATATATGAGAAGATAGTTATAAAATATAAAAATTAGTTACAAAAATTATATTTGTTAAATTTGATCCATTATTACAAAAAAAATTAAAATTTAAGGGAAAAAACGCAACTTTATAGCAATTAAATAAGAGAAGATAGTTATAAGAAAAGATAATTTGTTTAAATACTTATTTTTGCTAAACTTAATTAATTAGCAACTGACTCGAAGTGAAAAGTAGACCAACAGTTGAAAACTTCTCAAATACTGAAATTTTCTAAAATCATTCAAATTGAATATTAACAATTATAATAATAAATTGTTTAAAGAACTTATTTTATTTACTTATTATATATCTCACTTTAATTGAAGATTGGTCAAGAACTGGCAAATTGTTGAAAAAACTGTAACTTTCAAGGATTATTTTAAGATATCGTTATTAACAATAACAATAAATTGTATAAACAACTATATTTGTTAAAATAATTGATAACTACCATACTCTAATTGAAAATTGTACAAAAATTGAAATTTTTTTGAAAAATCCGCGACTTGCTGACTTTATTCTAAGAGAAAATGTCTAAAACCAGTAATAAATTGTTTGAAAGAGAATTTAAACATATAATTATCAGTATAAAGTAATATTTTATGTGTTAAAAACAACTGGCATTGGAAAAATTACCAACAAAAAATCATAATTAGCACCAGAAACTCGAAAAATGATTTTTTTCACTCATGGTGTTTGTTTGCGACTCTAAAACATACCTATGGGGATTATATTTAAAAAGAAATATAATATATGTATTGTTCAGGTAATTTTGAAGAGAAACATTACAATTTAACTCGAATAAAATGTACAAAAATATCTTTTTTATGGGAAATGCCTGTTAAGCTTCATGGGGCGATATACCGAGCGATATACATAACAATTAACTAAAATAAAGTGCATTTTTTCTATGATTTTAAAAACCCAAATATTATAACTGATGCCATTTAAAAAATTATTTTTATTAAAAATGTTAAAATTCACAACAACAACAAATTTAACCACGTTTTTCGCAATTGAATTTTTTCGGACCTTCGCTTGTTACCAATTTTTGCAAAATGATTGCATTTTATTAAATGATGGCTTATTTTTCCCGGTAAAACATTTCCTACTCATCTACTGTTTTCTATTTTGAAAATAACTAAATAATCTTTAAATATAATTAATTGTTTCAAAAATATTTTCTTAAAAAAGATTGTTGTAGCGATTTCGGCCATAGAGAAAATTTACTTTCAAAATTTATTAAATCAGCATTTATTAAAATGCAATCATTTACCGATGATTATCAATATAGCAAAAAGGAGATTTATTCTGCCTTGTGGCGCACATTAGAAATAAAAAAAATTTTAGGTAAAAAATTAAGTTTTAACTCAACGTTTATTTCATTGAAAAAATTCCTTTCAAAATCCTCCTTATAAGTCTTGGTACAAGATGCGTACCTTTATCAAAAGTCTTTAAATCTGAAAAAACAATGTGATGAAATTAATGATAGTATAGATACAAAAAACATATAATTTAGAGCTTAAAATAAAATTTAAGTAAATACCTGAATTAGATTAGTATTAGAAAAAACAAATATAATCATTTCGGAATAAAATTTTCAAATCATCAATAACGTCAAATGTATACATTTCTTCTTAAAAAAGAAATTATTGTCAAGTTTACATTTTTTCATGAAAAACACTAGTTAGAAGTTTTAAAATTAAAAAATGAGACAGCTATAACATTAAAACTACATTTTAAAGATATTCAATAAAATAAATATTGAGTTGAAACATAATTTTCAACTCAAATAATTTGATTTTTTTTAAATCATTTCGTAAATAAATAAATAATATAGTATATAATAATAAATAATAAATAAATTCAATGTACATCATTAATATTACAATTTAATTTCTAAATTCAGGAATACCAAATTAAACTTTAAAACCAAATGTCTACGGATAGAAATTGAAAACAGTGTTAAAAATATACCAACACTAAGGAAATTTTCGAATTATTTAAAATATCGTATTTCCAATGTTATATCTGATATTTCTATCAATAAGTTTTTTAAATCCCAAGAGTTAAGTTTACAAAAATTAAAAATTTCAAAACAAAATGATTAGATTAAAAAATTAAATTAAATAATAAGTAGATCTCATTCTCTCTCTCGCTTGCACATGCACTCTCGCTTTCGACCGCTCGCTCGATATATGTTAAGAAACTAGATA
>JAAAKG020120536.1:0-15085 GCA_010014905.2 Druon quercuslanigerum
AGAGATTCCGAATACTAAAACTTCCGAACAGTACAATTTCCGATTAGGAAGAGTACCTAATAATAACACTCCTGAATAACAAAAATCGCGAATTCGAAAACTCTTGAATTATAATAATTCTCGAATTGAAAGAGTATTGTATGATAAAATTCGCCCATAATAAAATTGTCCAAAATTAATAGATTTTTATAGATAAAATTATAGCCAAGATAACCAGTATTTAATAACAAAGCTCTATACATCTTTTGAAATAAAATGAAGAGGGATTGTTCAATCAATACACAACGTTGTTTTCAGAATCGTATGGCAAATTATTAATGTAAATAATTTTGAAGGTCTTATGCTGCCGTCTCGAATTTAATCGGAACCTCTGTATTTGGGATGATTTATAAAATAAAGGCTCATAAACCAAAATATCAAGGAAGGCGTTTATGATAATTTTCTAAAATTTGTTAAAGCGAAAGGTCCGGGTGCCTTTACAAAATTTGTTTCTTTTGACGCGTGCTTCCGCTCTTGACACAAAAAATTTAATTTCTGTAAACCATATGGAACCCTAAAAATGGAGTGTATTCCATGCGTGTCAGAGATATGAAACTTTTTTTATTTGATATGGGATATTTTTCTTTGATATTCATTGGCGATAAACACGTTTTTTTAGGTTTGCACGCATACTTTTATCATAATACAATATCGGTACAGATAACCATTTATTATAATTTTGACCATTTGCATCACTATCTACTTCTTCTTATAAATAGCGCAAACTGAGGAGTATTCTAAGGATTAAATTAATTGGCTCAGCAACTGAGTCTACTTATCGTTGTCTGTTTAATTTCCCTCTTAATTCATATTTTGTTGTAAACTCGAAACTGTAAAAATTATAGATCTCTTTTTATACGGTATCATGTTTTGCGTGTCCTGTTTTGGAAAATAATGACTTCGTGCTGTTATTTTCAATGTAAGATAAATGACTCTTAAGTTCCCAATAGTGATCTGATGTTCGTAAAATTGGAGACTGTTTTTTCTGACTCGTATATTAATATCTAAAATTTGTCCTGAAATAATACTTTCTTTACATTAGAATTACATTTTCTTTCTTTCACAAACAGCTAGAAGCATTCCATATCCTCCTCTACGCTAACTTTTGTTTTATTCTTTTTATTGACATCAAATGTCGCCATTATCACATATAAGTAATAAAATTTCGAGTTTTGAAAGTAAATCATTTTAACTCAATTTATGAAATGTCAGGGGATGAAATGAGGCGTGTTCCAAAAATTTTGCTTTTATTCGAAATAACATTTCGAGTTCTTGATGACATTTTTGTGTAATGAGTAAAGTTTGTCAATATACTTATTGTATTTTGTAACTAGCGTATGTCAAACTTTAAAAAAAATGTAGAACCAGTAGGATAAGTTTATTATTCCCCTTAAACATTAGTGAAAAATTTTTCATTAAATAATGTGAAATGATGGTTAAAATCGTATAAAATAGCCGCGAAATTTGCACTCACTTCAGAAGCGATCCATCTACGAAATAGAAATGATTTTTAGTTATAAATTTAGGCTGAGCATTTTATCTTCATGTTTAATATGTTCTTTTAAAGGAACATTCAGTTTTAAATCTTTATCAAGATTTTAAAGTGTATTCTTTTTATTAAGTTGTTGTTGAATTACGTAAAACGACATAAAATGAACGATTAATCAGGACTGAAAAATAAACGTTTGAAATGTTTAAAAATATTTAGAATAAAATTAAAAGATTTTTCAAGCAAAATAATAATTTTGAAATCTTGCATTTATCTCATCGCTAAATCACGGAAATTTTTTCTACAGAAATTTCAAATTTATAAAATCTAGAGCAAATTTTACTGTTTAAAGCTAAGCCAAGGGCACACATAATTATTGCGTGATTTATGAGTAATTATATAAAATATTAACCCTTTTAATTTAAATTTATGCGAAGCTAAAAATACGAGATTGGTCGCTTCCACTAACTAATTCTTCCATTATTCTTTGTATTAAAATATTTTAGCTATAATCATGACATCTAAGGAATTATATTTCGCCAACGAAAGAACCTTTTAAATTAAAAAGGCAAAAACAGTCATTTTTTATAAGATTTGATAACTAAAATGATATTTATTATATGTGATATATTACAGAAAGAAGGGAACTTTATCTATAATAAAAAGTTTGATTCATGAATAGTAAATTGATTAGGTATATATTGTTTTTAAATATATAAAATTATGTTTTTTTTGGAAATGTGAACAATTTTGTATTTTTCAAGTGTTCTAAATTTTTTGTTCTTGCAATCAATTTTTCTTGTTTATATTTTTTATGCTCTGTTTTTTTTATTAAATTATTCATAAGGAATTAGATTTCATTTCGATCTTGAATAAAATGTTGAAAGTAAATTTTTCCATTTTTGTTCAAAATAAGATGCAATAACGTGTTGATTAGAAGTGGGTATAAGATCACAAAAATACATTTCTCTTAGAGTAAAAATTCCTGAAGAGGGTCACTAAAATCGACCTGTCGATTTAATAAATTTTTTAGTATAGTTTTTTTTAAATTTTAATTTTTCAAAGAGTTATAAACAAATGAAGATTTTCAAGACTTTTTTTTAAATCGCGATATTTCAGCGAATAATTTATTAATCTCAAGAAAAATTGGTTTGCATGTTCAAACATAATAGAAGAACATAATAAAATATGATTTACGTAAAAATTGTTATTTTTTATAAATAATTAATTTTGCAATAAACAAATGCTAGTTTACTGCGCAGTAAAATTAGTGTGCTTTCTCATAGGAAAAAAGTTATAAACATTTTAATATGCAGAACAGCTAATAAATATTAAATAATAAAATATTAATAATGAGAAAATAAAATAATAAAATAATAAATAATCAATAACTAATAAATATGACTGTATATCAATGAATTACGCATTATTCAATATTTATTTACTTTTAAAACTTATTTCTTTATATATATATATTTCGTAAGTCTCATCACAGGACTTTTTCAATAATTTGAAAAAAATGTTTGTAATTTTTTATTTTTTGGAATGTTAATTTTAGTTCTTAGGTGCAAAAACAAATTGCAATTATTTGTTTATTGCAAAATAAATCATTTATAACTAATAACAATTTTTTACTTCAGTCGTATTTTATTTATGTTCTTCTATTATTTTTAAATATGTAAACCATTTTTCGTTAAGATTCATAAATTATTCGCTGAAATGTCGCGGTTTAGAAAAAGTCTTCAAAATGTTCCTTTGTTTATAACTTTGTCAAAAATTGGAATTTATAAAAGCTTTTTTAGGGTATTAACTTTAACCTATAAAGCTTTAAAAATATCTTTAAAAAGATTTATGAAAATCGACCAGTCGATGTTTAGTGACCCACTTCAAGAATTTTTACTCTTAACCGTATACTGCTACTTTTTCCCTTTTTCAGTCCCTTTTTCAGTCCCTTTTTCAGCTCCCCCAAAAGCTATTGGTACCAAAATCTCTGTACACGTAGACACGATTTTATTTATAAGTTCACAATAACAGTTTGTTGTTTGTGCGAACAGTAAGTAAACCATTTATTTATTATTATAGACAGCATTTATAGTAGGAAAATATTACATTCTTATGCATTAAATATTATTGGAAATTATTTAACGACATTAGTAGCAACAGTTATTGGAAAATAGGACAATCTTAAATTTTTCGTTTCCAGTGGTTGTTGCCTATTATTTGATGTTCAAAAGTAATTTTGCTTTCGATCCTCAATTCGCTGTTTAAAATCTATTTCCTCTATCCGAATTTTGCAACATCTACAGTTTTTACAATCGAGTTTTTCTAGATGACCCAGAAAGGAGGTCGTTCATCGTATTCGTGTATTATCCCTCCCAAATTGGTGTGTGCTGGAGTTCGCACAAAAATTTTCGGAAGTATGGAAGTTGACATTTCCCAAGTGAGAGGCTCAAGTGTTGCTGCATAAAGACTGTCGCGTGTTTTTATAAAACAGCGGGTGACTTCAATAGTTGCATTGATGTGTAGTTGCTGGAGATTTGCAACAAAAGTATTCTCTCTAAGCCCACGAGGTAGAACTATAAAAGCGTCCACATTAGTTAAATGTTCAGTGACTGGATCATTTATCCAGGCAGGAGCGTCACCCATATGTAAAACACCACCAAATACATTGCGTCCTTCAGGACCTTCGTATTCTACAAAAATATGGCTTATTCGATGCATAAGAGAAACTTCGACGGGCAGATATTCTCTAGTTGCTCTTACCGCTGCATCTAGTTCCATGACAAAAAAGAAGAGATTTATGAATTTTATGTATACTGGAATAATATCGGTTAGTGAGTAGATAAGCAGCAGTGTCTTTAGTTGCATTTTTCGTTAGTGAAACTGATACTGACATTTCGGAATTTCAATTAATGCTGTCTCAGGATACATAATTCTGAAATGGTGTATGCAAGAATGGGATGGTTGCACAATTACCAAATTTTGACGTGGAAGTCCGCAAGGATTATCTTTTTACTCAATATTTCAATTATCTTTTGAACAGTTAAATTATCGCCGAGGATGTGTATTTAGAGATGTGTCCTTCGAGGGTTGAATGTTAAAGAGATTTCAATTGATTTCAAGGGATTTCAAAAGATTAAAAAATTTTGCAGTAAAATTGATTTAAAAATTTCTAAGGTATTGCAAACGATTCAAAAATATTACGGGAGATTTCATTATTTTGAAGTGATTTTAAAAGATTGCAAGAGTTTAGAACAATTTCAGAGATAATTGGATTACAAAACATTTTAAGGACTTTCAATTGGATTCAAGAGATTCTAAGAAAATTGAATTTAAGGTAACTTTAATGGAATTTCGAAATTTTCAAGATTTTTCGTAAGATTTTCAAAAAATTTCAAAGGATTTTAGAAGATTGTAAAGGCTTTAAAGGGATTTGAACAAATCTAAAGAGATTTAAAGAGCTTTTGATGATTTCCACAAGGTTCCCGAATTATGACTGTTATTTTATTATTGTATTGTTAGTAATTTTGATGAAAATTCTAGTATCTGCTCGATAATATATTTTTTTCGCGCTTCGTGTTCAAGAATCATTTACCTACAACTCTAAGCGCTCGGTCAATGTGCATCTCTGACATTTTTGCATAGGACTTTTAAAATTACAGGTCCAACCATCGACAACTAAAATGTAGTGATGGTGAATTCTCTGTTGTTAAAGCTCTTTAGGCTTTACGGGCATTGTTACCACGTGTCTCGTGAGAAAAAAGGGTAAAAGCAAATTTTTAGATTTAATTTAAAAACGTCTTTTTGTCAAAAATACCAATTTTGTAGCTCTTGTGGCTCTTTTTTAGGTGAACCTTTTGCGTATTTATTTTTTGTAGCTTCTGTCGTTTCTCAAAAAAAAAAATTATTTTGTTTTTAATGTTTTTTTTTAGGAATAAAACAAAAGCTACACGTCAATTCAGAAAGTGATTACTAGCGAATCTGTACTTATTTTTGGGTACACAATTTTTTTCAATTCGTATTTTTTCTTATCTTGTATAGTGTGACAAAAAAATCGAATTTTTGATCTTTCATTATTGTTTGTGCAATCTAAATTCGAATCATAGATTTTTCAAATAAGTTCAAAAAGTACTGCGAAAAGCTGTCAATAAAATTGTTAAATCTTGAAAAAGAATGTTCTAAAATTTTTTGAAAATGCTCTAACTTTTTAATATTTTATCCAAAGTATCTGGCTAACGAATTTGTTCTTTTTTTAGTCCTTAAAACAGTGGGAAATTTGATAAAAACCGACTAAGTCAAATTTTACATATTTAAAACCAATACCTTCTCATTAGGATAAAAATTTAAAAATTAAGAAACTTAGGAGATATTCCAAATTGAACATTTTTGTCTGCTTTTTCTTAAAATTTCATAACTTTGGTGATTTTAATAATATTGAGATCTATTTTTTTAATTATTCGTCACACAGAAAAAAATTCTGTTAAGGTTACAGGATTTTTGGTTAAAATAGGGACAGCACAGATTTTCTGTAAGGATTACCGAATTTCCTGCAGTGTTTACAAAATTTCCAATTTATTTGATAAATGTACGGATATCTTCTGTAAGATTTGCTGAACTTTTCTGTCAAATTAACATCTTTAAATTGTAAAATCTAATTAAAAAGGCTTTAAGTGTTACAGAAAATATCCGAAAATTTATGAAATAACTGAAAATCCTGTAACCTTAGCAGGATTTTTTTCGACGTTTGAAAAAATATGTTTTTAACCAAGAAATTTCAAAAACGTCTTGCATTTTTCAGAAACAAATTTTGAAACTGAATTTATGAAAAAAAACTCTTTTTACTTTCTTGGTTTTTTAATATAGATTATAAGTTGTCAGTATACGAAAGTAAAGAAAATAAGAAGTGCCTTTTTTCAGACATTCAGTTTCAAAATTGGTTTTTAACAAATCACACAAGTTTTTAGGATTTTGTATTAAAAAAACATTGTTTCAAAACGTTATAAAAGTTTAAAAAAAGGACTAAAATTTTCAATTAGGAATATATCCAAGATTTTTAATTAAAAAAAGTATTATTTTAGGGGGTTTTCAACACTTTAAAGAAAGGATACTAGAATTTTTATGAAAATTATTAATAATAGCTAAAATTCTTTAGATGATAGGATGATGATTACTGATTTCAAAGGATTTTTGAGTAACTTTTAAGATATCAACTGATTTCAAGTATTTTAAAAGATTTCACGGAATTTGGAAGAATTTTAATGGATTTCCAAAGTTTTTAAGAGATTTTAAGAGACTATGTGCGATATTCATGGAATTCGTAAGATTTCAAGGAATATTTTATATATGATGAAAAAGAAATAATTATATTATGTCTGTATAATAAAATCAAAACTAATTTCAACATCCAAAACGGGTTTCAATTAACATGTTTTAAAAAAATAATTAGAGAGAGGAAACTTAAGAAATTCTTCGTCCCCTCCCCCCGCCCCATATGGTTCCGTCAGATTTTTCGGATTCTTTTCAATTAAAAAATTTCTTACGTAATTAATGTAACGTAAGCAATAAGCGTAAAGCTCTCCAAAATATCATAATTATATTCAAGAGAAAATTTTACTTTATAGATCTAAAACAAAAAGAAGAATAAATAATTCTAAAACAATATTTAAAGAGTTAAATCGCACTGTGACATTCTGAAAGCGCCCGCTTGTTTAAACGACACATGTATAGCTTGCGGGCTTTGTGAGAGTAAAATGTAATCAGGCAACGTTTACATATTACGTAATATTAAGAGGGGGGGGGGGAATATTGTTAAGACTATATTTAAATTGCCTGCACTGACTATAGTACAAGCGTTACTAGGGCGACGGCAGAATTAGTCGTAAAAAGATTAAAATCCGTCCATATACTACGTGTACAGTTGATAAAAAGGGGGGGGGGAGTGTATGGAAAAAGTTCACTCTTTATGATATTATAATGTATAATCTGATGTCACCTCTGATAATAAATGAACGCAAGCAAAAAATCTCTTACTTTTTACCTTCATTGTTAGAGTTGTTAAGTAATATTTATTCGTTTTCTTGGTCCAGATTTAAAGCGATATATTTGGTCTTGATTTTATGATTTTTTAGACATTTGCTTGAGTTTGCAAGGATTTACGCGTATGATTTCAAAATTATGATTTTGCAGGAAAAACATTTAACTTTGGAGCTAAATTTTTGTTGATTGTTTCAATAAAGAAACTTCAAAATGAGTGGATTTGTCGCAATATTTTTTAAACAAGATCCTTTTATCTCGTCTTGTTACTAAAATAATTGATATAAAAAATGACAGATACCTAGTTTTTGGAAAATTTGACCTAATTTATCTCAAAATATAACGCGATAGAAACATTTCGCTCTCGGAAATTTCATCAGTAGTGTCGCAATGTTAATATCAACATCTGTGGTTATTGTATGTCGTTCAAGTTTTTAAAACATGTGCCATATTTCTTATCAATGTTAAAATTTTATTCTATTACACTTACTTGTAAACGAAACGAAAAGCGTGCAGCTACAGAGTAGAATGGCAATCTTCATTTTTTTCCAAATATGACGACAAAGAGCTGATAATTAGTATTTGAAAATAATTAGAGGCAACTGACAAATTGTTTGAAAATATCCACGTATATACTGATAGTTATCTCATCACACAGAATTATATATTATTTGAAATCAACTGGAAGGACGAAGGTAGTTATAAATCTGCATGAATTATAACCCATACCAACGTGTAAAATTCAATTGCACTATATGTATTGCGAATGAGTCACTTTATTGAACGCACAAAAAATAGTAAACTCGTTATTTGTTACTCGAATTTTACAATATACACGGTGACCCATTTTAATCTATAATCCCAAATATCTTCTAAAATACTTTGTCAACGAAGACATGGTTCGAACATAGGTTGACCAGTACCGAGTAGGACATTTGACTGTACCATCAATTTTTACCTTGAGGTCAATTTTCAAGGTTAAATGGAGGTAAGACCCTTTTTTAAAATGAGAACCCTTATTTTTGACTGCGGATTTAAGAAGAGAGGGAAAGTTTAAAAAATCAAAAGTTTTCGAGATAGGTGGGGCTGAACGAGAAAAGTATGACCACAAGCGAATCTAATGTCCAGCTTGAAACTTGAAGATGAGGTGCAGATTTCTTAATAAACTGTAATCAGCACAATCACTGACAATACTAGACATACTGGTAAGACCAGTTCAGCTAATAAGGGCAACAAAATGGCGCTGTCCTGGTAATAACAGGCGAAATCATGGCTCTGTCCCTGTACCATGGGTTTCTGCTGAATATGGTTACATAAAATTAATAGGCTGTCACGGACAATTTTCCAGGGGTGGTCCCGAAAGAATGAACCCCCAAGCGGAGGTGTGAAGACCATTCCGAAAGCTGAATGGCACCTGGGTGAGGTGTCTAGAACGGTGACTTTGAGATACCGGACGACCTCTCAGGACTTCTCGTGGGAACAACAATGAAAACACCAAACATAGTTGTAGTAAGTGCGGTTCAAAGCAATAGAACGCGCAGGGCTCCCAACAATGTGTCGGCCAACAATGCCGACCACTCTAGAGAGAGCGGGGGGAGCCTATGACGATCGAGTCAATGCGATGGATCGGCGGAATCTTGGGGCTTCTAGGTGGACGGAGCGACAAAATCACGAATTGCTAGAATGCTACGATGCGAGTGTACCCCTGTACGAGAGAATTACGTGGCACGACTGCATGCTCTGTGGTGCGAGAAACACCCAGAGCTATCGCACTTTTCGCATCAACGTCTGCGAAACCATGCAGAAGTGCTCCGAAAAAGGGGCTATGTAAGGGGAGCGCATACTCTACCAGAGCCAGAACAAGCTGGCAGCAAAGAAGGAGAGGTGACAAGACTAACCGTGGGCAGGCGTGCGATAGAGGACGAGCGATGCTTTATGAACCGGAGAAACATCAACACCCAGGTTTCTCCCAAGCCTAAAGATCTGGCTGAAATGGATGAAGAGCTTCGTGGAGAATTTTCCGAAGAATCCCACCTGTGGACTATCAATTGTTGTGTGTATAATGCAGCTAGATCGTTGGGCGATGCGAACCGTAAAACAAAGCCAACGGTTGATCATAAGACCAAAATACGAATGCATCAACTCGCCATAAAGATAGGCTGCGCAAAACAGTACGCGTCGCGCATTCAGTGTATGATGGACTATATAACATCTGTCAGAAATTTTACCGCCAAGGTTCGAAAGTTCGCGCGCGAACGCCGGATCCGTTATCACACACTTAACAAGTCAAAGCTACTGATCATCAGGCAGCATATTGTTAAAAGAATACGGATACTGTCTGACGCTAAGAGAATTCTAGAGCGGAGAGAGCGAGTCGGGTCTGAGAAAACGAACAGTTTCTCTCTGATCCATTTCAACTCTTCCAAGACCCTCCAGTTGATGTCAACCACCCGCCCAAACCAAAGGAGGTCGAAGTCTTTTGGAGAGAAGTCTACAAAGTGCAACATGGACTTGACAAAGACTCAGAGAACATAAATAGCTTCAAGGAGCTGAGTGATGCCCTCATAACAATACCTGATGAAGAATGCTCAACCATCACTACCGAAGAGGTGAAGAAAGTTTTGCGAGGTATGAAGAGGAAAGGCACACAGTACTCCTGCCGAAACCGGACCTGTGTGGCAAGAAATGTATGAACAACGCGGCTCAAAGACAGGCGTAGTAGTATGTCGGGAGAACCTGCTTATCGATAGATGTGTCTGCAAAGATTCAGCATCCTACCAGCGTGACCTATCGATGGCCTGGATTGATTACCGTAAAGCTTTCGATTCGACCTCCTATACACGTATCATCTGTCTTTTGGAAACCTTAAATTTCCTTCCGCAAATCGTGAGGTGCATAGAGAGATTGATGCCACATTGAAAAACCAGATTTACTATATCATCTGGAAAAAATCGTGTGACAACTAACAAGGTCACTTTCCAAAGAGGTGTCTTTCAGGGCGACACCATGAGCCCACTCCTCTTTTACCTCACATTATTGCCACTATCTCTAGCACTTTGCCATTCCCAGGTGGACCTTTGCGGCAAACCTGAAATTCGAAAGCAGAAGTCACCCATGTATTTTACATGGATGATCTTAAGATCTATGCTAAAAATAAAGAGCAACTACATATGGCTCTAGGGATTGTCGAACGATACAATAAGGAAATCGGAATGGAATTTGGGTTAGAAAAATGCTCCAAGGTTTATTTGAAGCGAGGAAAACTTAATGGCATCTCTGAAGACCCTGAGCCCGTCGATAGAAGCGCTATATACTACCTTTGCACTGGAAAGACTTATGCGTATCTGGGCGTGCCACAGAGCCGCATTCAGGATGTGACATCTATAAAGGATACTCGCCGAAGCAGATATAAACAGCTTATCCGGCAGATTTAGTCTTCCGAACTGTCGGCGAAAAACAAAGTATCTGCAACAAACATGTTTGCCGTCCCGGTAATACTCTATTCATTTGGAGTAGTTCCATGGACCTTTAACGAGCTCAAATCCCTTGATATTGGGACACGAAAAGTTATTCAAATAAACAAAAGCATGCATGTTAAGTCTTCTATTCCACGACTCTTCATCTCAGGCCATCAAGATGGTCGCGAAATATGGAATCTTGAATGTCTTCACAACAGGATTATTTTGGGTACAGCACACAGAGTTGCAAATGGAAGAGAACCTTTTCTTAAAATGGTTAGGAAGCATGAAGAAGTGGCAAAGGAGCGTTTCTATACAAAGCAGTAGAGGAGCCTGCGGAAACACTCGGACTTAACTTCAGTATCAGGAGTGAGCAGAATGCATTAAATCTTATCTATCTCGAGTACTCACTCCAGAAAGCCCGGATTCAGAAAGCATAGGAGAAAAACTTCCGGGAACAGCTCCTCGATAGGAGAATGCACAGCATCTTCCACAAAAATGTAGAGGATCAGTCAATGTCGTGTGAGCTAACTTTTGATTTCATTAAATCACCCGTATTGTAGTCGGGCACGGTGAGTTTCATTTTGGCATGTCAAGATGGTGTCATTTCCACCTTAACATATCGTCGCCACATTTTGAACCAAGGCATTCCCGATGATAGCTGCAGGGCGTGCCAAGTACACCGCGAGCATGTAGAAAAAAGACTATCCAGTTGCCCAACTCATGCGGGAACGACCTACATCCAACGGCACAATGCGGCACTAAGAGTGCCTTATTACCATCTCTGTCACTCTTATGGCATTAACCTTAATATCGCTCCGCTGAACGCTCCTCAGGAAATAGAGTCAATTGTCGAGAATGAGAAGTGCCGCATATACTGGAACTTTATATTCTTGACAATTGTTTCTGTTGCACACCCGAGGCATGACATAGTTCTCCTTGACTTCGAGAAGCGAACCATGTTCGTTATTGAATTTTCGCCACCGGCTGACAAAAACATCATAGCCATGGAGAATGAAAAGAAAGAGAGGTATAGAGACCGTGTAAGGGAGTTGCGACGATTGTACCCGGAATATTCTGTTAAATTAATCGTCCTTATCATCGGCGCTCTAGGAGGTGCCAAACTTTCACTGGTTAATAGCCTGAAAAGCAGAAGGCTGTCGTCCTTGGGGCGCTCCGTGTCCTCAGGGTGCACGAGACTTTTGCGGGATCGTCGTATTGATTCCGTCACAGACTGTAGCCACCTATCTCGCGGTCGTGAGACGTGGTTGTGGCTGAAACTTTACCGCAATTTCGCTGGGATCGGGTGCAATTTGTCAGATTAGCACCCGATCCCGGCAAAATCGTGCAGTTGTCCTTAGGACAAAATTATAATTATATATAAAGTTATAATGCGTTATGTCCATCAACTGTGAAACTGTGAAAATGACGTGTAAATTTTAACCGTAATATACTCTGCATAAACGTCAAATGCCAAAATAAGATTATCGGTCAAAGGTATTGCATGTTCAAGAACATACAAGCATAATTTTAATACTGTTTTAAATGTATTTTAGCTGATGTGGAAAGTTGGTTTGGGACAAGGCGTAATATGAGGTTCAAAAAATTCTTAAGTAAAAAGTTAAGCGGAATAGTAGTTTACATAATTCTGTTTTTTGTAATATTTCTTTGGTTACTTTTAAGGGCATGTAAGGAGTGTAACAGCTGATCAAGGTAGTCCACATATAAATATTTTTTCGCACATATTTAAAAACAATAGTTTAAATAACTTGAAATTTTTTTTTGAAAAATATTAATAAATATTAAAGGACGGTTTGTGCAAAGGCACAGAGTTACGGAAAAGAAAAAATTTTATTTATAAAAATACGAAATAGTGAACGATGCACTTAGGCTGCACGGCAGAAGTTTGACTTCTATCTTTCTCTATCGGCAATCATTCAATCTGTATTACCCACAGACCAGTAGAAGTTCGAAGTTGACTACTCGCTGTGTTAGTGCTGCCCTGAAACAGCTGATACGTACACGATATTTTATTTCGTATGGACGCAAGGTGAGAAAGAAAAGTACCTATATAGCTACCAATTTTTGTTTTCTTCTAAATTTTGTTTCCAAATTTCGATCGGAACAAAGCAGATACATGCAGTTCATTACCACCTGTCGATGAAAAAGCACTGAAAACGCACTGGTGAAATGCACTGGGCCGCCAGTGCCGTTTCAGTGGGTGCTTCTGCTGATTTTGAGCACCTAAACGGCGCTGAGAAGTGATAGGAGCGTCGTATAAGAGTCCTATTGTATTCGTCACGTACAGGTCAGGCAGAGTTATTTAGAGTACCTGGCCGCAACCAACTCGACTCCCTTTTTAGAATTTTTTTCAAATTATTAACACTTTTGTTTAATTTATTAATTCTCTCATTATAAATATATATAATTATAACTTATATACTAATATACTACTTTGAAGTTGAATTAAAAATTTTATGTTTTGGCGTATCTCATTCCATTCACGAGATGCGTTATATTCACTCCAACTTTAAACATCCAAAAGAAAAAGTGAGATATCTGAAATAATGGAAACCCGTACATTCTGAATTTCTAACAAACTAGCAATATAGTATACACTACTAACACACCTTTTCAAGGACCATTCAGACTAGATTTATTGAGTGAAAATAGCTTTTTAAAAATTGAAATAGACACTTGAGGGGGACGCAGGTAAAGAAAACTAGCGCTTTAATTTTCCAAACATTCAGAGCGATACCTCATTTCGTTTAGACGTAAGTTGATAATGAACAATGGAGGACCAGCTTTGGCCACGTAACCCTCTCGTCACATGGCCTTGAGGTTAAATGTATTTTTATACATTGTTATTATTCAAATTAAACTTAGGTTATCCATATAAAATGGGCGGGTTTTAACGGATCTTTACGTTTCGGCACTCACAGAGTCCGAAAACCAGGAAATTTTTTTGGTGTCTATCTGTATCTCTGTCTGTATGTATGGTTACCTGAATGTTGTAGCCACGCTAACTTTTGAAGAATTTGTCTAATCGAGTGCGCCTTTGATACGCCTCTTAATGTCCTCAAAATGAAAGTTGAATTCGTTAAGCAGAAAAATAGAAAAAAATTGTTTTTTTTTATATATATGAGGGGATTTAATTAAAATTATTCACTATATATCATATATATTTAGAAATAAATCTCTGTTACATTTTTCTATCAGACCAGAATTCAAAAAGTTAGACCATTTTCAAAATTTAAAAAAAAAATGTTATGCGTTTCAGACATTTTTGTCAAATCTTTTGGTACACTTCAACAAGACTTGTGAATTATCTTGATGACATTTTTTAATTCGATAAAAATTAAAAAAGTTACATGCTTTTCAACATTTTTAAAATTTTAAAAAAAGGAAAAAAATTATTTTTTCATTAGGGTAAGAAATATCAATACAGATTTCTTCTAGACATAAAATATATGTATTTCGAAATTATTCTCATGATTTACAAATTATCTTGATGAAGTTTTTCCATTGGAAATAAATTATTATTTATATAATATTATATGATATATAATAATACATATAATTGGACACAAATTTTCGAGCGCAAAGCTTGTGTTTCGTATTGCGAATACAATCGTCAAAACCGAAGGTGCTTTGAGAACCTTCATTAAAATCAAATCGAAAAAAATGTCAGGTACAATTCATGGCTGTAATTCCGTAGAGGTATAATTTACAGTTTTCTACTTAAGTTATGATATTTGTGATATTTGAAAAAAATACGTACGCCTTAAATGTATGAAAACGAGCGCGAAGTGCGAGAGCGTATCCGCGATCCGCAGGCGCACCTAAACCCGGCGTGAAGCGCCGCTCGCGCAGCGTGCAATGAGAATGTGCCAGTGCAGCGGTCATATTTTTTCACTTGTAGTAATGCAAACAAGGACATGGCGTAATATAGTTCTCACTTTTAATTAACGTCACTCTTTTAATTAACAATTTTAACAGCTGAGGAAAATAATGTTAGGGAAAAATTTATTGAAAACAAAGTTTAACCCTTACTCTCTCTCTCTCT
>JAAAKG020120547.1:0-15084 GCA_010014905.2 Druon quercuslanigerum
AGTTTTGTACACGATTGAAACCCGAAATATCTACTTTATCATAATGAATCATCGTGAAAGCATCAAATCTATTAGTAGTTTTATTCTCTGCATATCCAATCCTGGGTCTCCAGTTGAAAACGGATGTCGTCTGTGGTTCAACTCTAAGGGTTTCAGAGAAAGTTTCCTTGTTATCGGGCGGATGTGTTGGCCCAGTAGATTTCCATTCAACGAGGGTCTGACGTCAGCATGGAGATCTGGGTTTACGCTGCCTGTTGCTATGCTGGATTCCTTGATGGTTTTTTCCAGGTTGTAGTCGAGGTTTCTCTCCAAGGGTTTTATGAAGAAGGATTCTCTCTATCCTGGCAGGATCGCCACTGTGAAAAGTCTATTTGATAGTCGGACTTTTTTAAAAAGGAATAAAGTACTCCAGGAAAGGCAATGAACTTTGGAGACTTGGATTGAGCTAATATGTTCAAGTATTTTATTAAAACTAGCAGAGTGACTCCCTCACGAGTCTGCATTAGATAATGAGAGCGTTGCCTTCAGGCCAGACCGCTTATATATGTTTAGAGTATTGGACTTTGATCTAATGTGGCGTCGTAGATTGAACCATATCACAGTGTATGCACATGCATTTTGATCTTGAAACAAAAATACAAGTGGGTTTAAATTCCATTAATACATTATGACCAATACAAAAGAAGGAAAGTTTTCTTTTCTTTTGATACACTTGAAGAAGAAAATAATGTACATTACAGTCGCTAAGTCAGATATAGAAAAACGGTGAAATCTCTAAAAACTAACCCTCGAAAGAAACGAGGGCACAAAAACGCCGCCTAATAATATATTCATACTAGCATTAAATACAAAATTGTATTAGAAAGGAGTCTTAAAAATTTTGCAAGAGAGTGTTGAGAGATCACTAAAATTCGCCAAATCCTGATAGTGAATAAAATATTTTTTTCATTAATTGTTTTTTATATTTTGATTATTCTTATCCCATAATGAAAAAATATTTTTAATAGTAATAACAACATGAATGACAGAATTTGTAATTACAAACATTTCTTGAAAATGCACATTTAGCGAAATGTGCATGAAGAAAATGCAATTTGAAATTCATCAAACAGCCTAGTTTATTGAAGTTTTCAACCATAGTAGACACTATCTCCCTGTATTTTTCACTTCTGTCATTACCTAGAAAGTGTTGTGTAACTTTCTGCAAACTGTCCTATGTGGCCTTTTCAACATCATTCATGACATCCATAAATTGGTCATCTTTGATTATGGTGCGAATTCGTGGACCATCAGAAGCACCTTCTTTCATTTTGTTCTAAGAAGTGGCAGGAAATTTATGACCTAAATAAGCAAAGATTTGACCATCTTTCTCTAGTGCTTTAACGACTTGTTTCATCAATCCAAGCTTCATATGTAGGGGCGATAGAAGGAGTTTTGCAGGATCGACAAGTGGCTTGTATATCACATTGTGTAAGCCTAATCAATCGGCTTATAATGATTTTTCCTATCTCTACTATTCTAGAGATATAAGTAGCATCGGAATTCACTAAAGCCCGATTGTTGCCCAAGAATCATAGACGGCATCTTGAGCGCCCTACAAATCTTCCAGTTATGCTCTTAATACTTAATTTTCTTCAGAAATGCTTCAATATTAACATTCTTCTTTCAATACTGTTGAGTGCGCTACCGGTATAGGTGCATATTTATTCGTATTATGAAGCAACACTGCCTTCAGACTACGTTTTGATGAATCTATAAACAGCTTCCCTTCTTCAGCTCTGTACGAATTTGTCTTTAGTTTATTTATCCAACCTTTTCCATCGATACAATAAATTAGATCTGCATCCCGCGTAAAATACTTTCTAAACTCCTTATCTCTTTCTCGGTAGAATGTGACTTTCGTTTCACTAGATAGCAAGATCTTCTTTTTCAACCTTGAGGCTAGTAACTCAACTATCTTTCGATAACCATAAATTCTTAATTAAATCATTCAGTTCTTTTTGTGAGAAGGTTTGTGGTACATAATGATTAGATGGAGCATAATCCTCATCGTCTACAGAACTTGTTACACCATCCGCTTCGTAACATCCCTCGTCCTCTTGGTCTGAATAGTCTTGAGTTTTCACTTCAATGATAGATGCAATATTTTTAGATTCAACTTCTGCCATGTCATCAGCATCATCTGATAGAAGCTTCGGCTTCGTTACACTGGAAACATTTGCGTAAACTATTCTACAAATATTGCGACTATTAATCCTGCATCCTTCCTCATACGCCAAAACAAACATATTATAAATACAATTCCAGAAACTTAAACATTATAAAATTCTTACAGCAGAAAGTTATCTTTTTCTGTATACTAATGCAAGGGAGTTTTTAAGGGAGTCAGAAATGTGCCAAAGATGAGCCGATCGAAAGTAACTGTAAACTTCATCAGAGTTACATCCTATTTTCCTAAAAATTGAATCTTCTTCTATCTTGTGTAAAATATAAGATAGCCATATCCACCTGAATCCTAGTCGTTCTATTTAAACGAATTTTCCGCTTATTCACCTGTATCCTTAGTGACGCCCGCGCTACTTCACGTACATCCTTGACCTCGTACTGACAGGTTCCTGGTAGGTGACTGACTGTAAAGGACACAAGTAAAATCGTGTACACCATCTATAATTGGAGGGTCGGCAGACGCCTGTGTTGGTAGGTACATAAACCCTTAGAAACGGTTAAGAATACTGCATTTTTAAGTGTATTCAAATAGGTAGAATGACCAATAAATGACCAGTCAACTTTTTTTGCGCATAAGTCCAAACTTTACTGATCATAGGAAACATTTGTACAAGAAGATGAAAAAAGTTGTAGATTTAATTGTTCACGGCACTGACAGTGCAGCACAGTGCACTGAATTTTCACAGCATGAGAAGTTTCAATGACTTCGTGTCATTGATTACTTCAGAGATGTTTATGTGATCAATGTTTTAGAGTCATATCTTTCATAAGTATATTAACTTCGTCAGCAATTTCGTAATTTTCTGCTAAGAAGATTGAGATATTGAGGACAGTTGATAAGACGAAAGTTCGATTACTTATGTTAACATATTTTTTTAATCGTCTTGCTAATATAGACTTTTAACATTGTTAAGTATTTTCTTTGCTGAGTTTGTATTCCATCATTCTCTATTGGGATCCGAAATCTAAGTTGCGCTCGTATCGTGAATCAGCGCAAGGAGGTCAAACTTTTAAGATAATTTTTAATTTAAGTATAAAAGTGATCTTACGATTGTTATGAGCAGTGTAAAGTAAATAATAAATATTAAAAATTAATAGTTGTCGAGAAAAGTGTTTCACAAGAATATTATCATCATATACGGTGAAAACCCCTGTTTCCTGTCAAAATCGTTATCTAAAAAAAACATGTTATTTTATTTTATCATATAATTTTTAAGACATTGCACCTTAAATACACTACATACATCTCAAATAAACTCTAATAAATGTATATACCAAAAAACTTGAACGAGAATATATATAGCATATGAATAGTTTACGATAAAACGTGAAATATGAATTCTAACCTTCTCGGGTACAGTTTTTTAGGCAGTAAATAGTTTATGAACAAATGGCTATGAATATGTTTATTTAAGTTTTTATTTAAATTTGTTTTTGCATTAATATTTTAGGTGGCGTCTCGCAGTACTGCGTTTCCCAATTTCAGCAAGCGTTATTGTAAAGTGTAACTTGGCTTTATATTTAAAATTATTCTAATTATCTTCGAGGTTCAATCAGTGACATAATTTCACCAATTTTCATTAAAATCGAACGCCAAATTATGGATCCTGATACTCCTGACCCGTACTGGCTCCTAAATAAAAAATGTTTAGTAATAATATTCTTAAAAATTTATTATACTACTCTTTATGCAAAACGTATTGTATCTTATGAACATTCTTTGTTTCGACATTAGTGCCTATATCGCCCAGTTCACCTCTTCAGAATGGAGACACGAAAACAATTCGATCAACTCATAGCAAAATCGAAAGTATTAAAAATTGGAGTATTTCTACATATAAGTGCACAAAACAACTTATGTACGAGAAACTCGGGAAAACGTCACGGACTGTGGACTCAGGTAACTAGTTTGATTTTATGATATCTTTAGTTTTAAACATTTTTATTCTGTGCACCAATATTTCGATCTTAAAGTCGTTGCGGTTTCAGTGGTAAAAATACAATAGGCGGCATTATATCGTTTTTATGACACACGCGGGTGAACCCGGAGAAAGAACTGGATAACCAGGAGAAAAACCATGCTACAAGTAAAAGTATTCAAACAGAAAGTAGCGGATTCAAGCGGGTAGTAATTTTGTATCCGTTTTAAGGAGCACTTTACATCCTTTTTAATCATTATCTATCTTTTACTACATTTTAAAATCCTTATCAGCTCGAGTACTTTGCAATACTTGAAAATAATTTGAATACGCCTCTATATCCTATAACTACCCCTATCATTGTGTGTTTTTAACAAAATTAAGAATCAGAAACGTTGTGCAGCGTCTCGAGTATGTTCTATGGTTGACAAATGTATGTCTATGCTGTTAAAAATGTATAAAATTAATCTTAAAATATACCGCCTTATTCCAGAGAACTGTAAACGTGAGTTAAGGGTTATACTATCATGTCTTAAACTATTCAATAAACCTGTCTCATCTATTTAATTAACTTTAATATGTGTGTGCTTAACTGGATAACTCTCCGGCCGGAAACTACTATTAATGCATTAATATTTAAACTGCTGAATTTTGCTCTAACAGTACCGAAATGTGGCATTTGCACTGTACATGCTTCGTGAGAGACAACGCTCTAGGTTCCGCCAATTCTTTCCAGAGGAAACCAAGTTTTTCTCCTGTAGCCGAATTCTTCATCCAATAATGCTGACCGTACGATGCATTGTCAGTAGCTTCGGGGATATATTTTGGGAGCTTTATAGCTGAGCAAGAAAAGCCTGTTACCCTATTAATTATTCACATTTTTACTATTTATAGACAGCAAAATGTTTTGAATTGAGAAACATTGTAAATAATTCGCTCAGTTACTAAGAGAAATTTTATAAACAATGATACTAGGTTCTATATTCAGTCATCCGGTAATATTTCTTAATTTTTAAACAAATCTAATACACAAATACAATGTTTGCCTATTTTTCGACACAAAAACTGCTTTCTTCCATCACAAGACACTGCAAAAAACTAATATTTAAACTTTGTCTGGAAACTTGAACGATCAAAAATATTGTAATTGTTGCTAAAAATGTTCCTAGATACATTTTTTGTTTGTTTCGTATTTAATTTATTTAATTTTTTATTTTTATGAATCACATGTATATCAAAACGTATTGAAAAAAATAAAGTTCTTTATTCGTAGTTCCAAAAGAGATGAAAACTTTCTTTTACGAGTCAACAATACTGCTAAGGATTCATTATAAGCAAACTAAAATCATTTTCATCGTAAATATAGTAAAGAGCATATTTCAATGACAATATAGTAAAGAGCATAATGTCATTGAAATATTTTTTACCCTACTTCAACGACATTGAAATGTAAGTACGTCTTTAAAAGTCAGTCTTTTCAGTATTTTCTTAGCCAATGAAAAATATTTTTACTTTATATAAAAGCTCATAATTTATTTTATCGTGAATAGAAACTTTTTTTTTAATCAGCGTATTTTTATTTAGTTTTCCACCAAAATGATTTGGGACTGTTCAAACGATTCAGAGAAATAAAGCAGGGGTGCTACAGGTCAAGAATTTCTGGATGGGCAGGGAATCAAAAAATGATCAGTGCAAATAAGGGAAAACATGAAAGTGTTACGGAATTTTTCAAGACCTAATGTAGAAGTTTAATTCTGTATTACTGTTGTCACTAAACGTTTTTAAGAGAAATGTAGAAATAATCATTTTGTTTGCATTCACATTATTGATATCCTTGGTTTGATGTTTGTTATACCCTGATATAATATAAGTTTAATACTAGGATCGGGAAGTTTTTGGAATAGATGTATTATTTTTATCGATTCCAGAGGAAAGATTAGTCTTTTCAAAAACTAATTTTTGTACACTGCGCCATAGAAGACTTAGACATAGAAAAAATATTATGCAAGTAGAATACCAATTCTAAATGCAGTACACCTTTCGATAGTTTTAGAGTTGCTCTTTTTAATGAAACCATCGAAAAAAATTCCGAGAGTTCTTATTGCTTTCGCTCGACATCCCGTGAAATACCTCCCACCACTAATCACTACATCTCCGCGTCTCATCTATACCCCGTCCATGAAATGCCCCTCATCCTCCCACTATGAGCACACTCGTCGATCGTGAGAGACTGAGAATGGGGCGTGGTCTATAAAAAGGCCTGCCTGATTTGGGGTGTTCTTGGCATACGCAAAGAATCTTGAGAAGCACGTCTTCTCAAGATTTTGGGAATTGTCGAGGCTTTAGTCATAAAAATCTAAGTTTGCAAATTTTCTCCGTAACTAAAAAACCCTCTAAGAGTGGACGGAAGTTGTACTTCCTAATCCTGTCTAAAAGAGGTTCATATTTCTGAGTTCGTTTGTGCGTGCCACTCAAGGCTGTAACTTTCACTCTTCTTCCTAAGGGGAAGCTTCTCTAAAGGCGATTTTCAAACTTTGCTCAGAGTCCTTTTTGTTTGGCTCTAAATAAATTCCAATATTATAAAATATTGAAAGTTTCTTTGAGCGATTTTTTAAGCAAAGTGCCTAAATATAAAAGACTTAGAAATATTAACTATTAAATTATATTAGCCAACTGAAGTCAAGAGCATGGCTTACATTGTACTCTAAGCGAAGTAGTTAAATTTTGTAATTTACAACTTATTTCTCATCCCCTTGACTTCTTATGAGAAGGCAGGAGTTGTACTCCTCAACCTCGTCAAGAAAGCGGTCAAGACCTAGAATAGATCCAGGAATTATTAGCATCTTGTTGACACGAAGGGATGCTTTTCAGGTTATTAACAAGTAAAAGCTTGGCACTTCCAAGAGCGCCGATGATAAGAAAGATTAGTTTAACAGAATAGTCCGGGTAGAATCGCCGCAATTTTTATGATGGGCTTTAAAATCCCTTTTAGAGGGAATAATTCCTGGACATGTTCTAGGTCTTGGCCGCTTTCTTGATGAGGTTGAGGAGTACAACTCCTGCCTTCTCATAAGAAGTCAAGGGGACGAGAAATAAGTTGTAAATTACAAAATTTAACTACATCGCTTAGAGTACAATGTAAACCATGCTCTTGACTTCAGTTGGCTAATATAATTTAATTGTAAATATTTCTAAGTCTTTTAAGTTTTGGCACTTTGCCTAAATAATCGTTTAAAGAAGCTTTCAACATTTTATAATATTGGAATTTATTCAGAGCCAAAGAAAAATGACTTTGAGCAAAGTTTGAAAATCGCCTGTAGAGAAGCTTCCCCTTAGGAAGAAGAGTGAAGGTTACAGCCTTGAGTGGCACGCACAAACGAACTCAGAAAGATGAGCCTCTTTTAGACAGGATTAGGAAGTACAACTTCCGTCCACTCTTAGAGGGTCTTTTATTTACGGAGAAAATTTGCAGACTAAGGTTTTCATAACTAAAGCCTCAGCAACTCCCAAGATCTTGAGAAGAGGTGCTTCTCAAGATTGTTTGCGTATGCCAAGAACACCCCAAATGCCGTTTTTAGGTCAGGCGGGCCATTTATGGACCATGCCTGAAAAGTGAGATTTGTCAGAGCGAGCGGTCGAAGTCGATCCGATAGAAGGGACTTTTAGGAGAGAGGCAAGACTCACGAAATCTTCTCTTTTCACTTTCCACTGCATTCTCACACATATAGAGGTGCCGCTGCTGCATTTCATGGACGGGGTATAGATGAGACGCGGAGATGTATGCTTAGTGGTGGGGGGTATTTCACGTGATGTCGAGCGAAAGCAATAAGAACGCTCGGAATTTTTTTCGATGGCTTATTTATTGAAAAGAGCAGCTCAAAAATTATCGGAAGGTGTAGAAACGTCGATTTCGATTTTTGTCACACACATACACACTCTAAAAAATTGGCTGCATTTAGATTTGATATTCTATTTGCATAACAATTTTTTAAAGCGAATTTTTATCAACAAAAAGTTCTCAATATAACAAAAAAGTCTTCTATGACGCAGTGTACAAAAATTAATTTTTGAAAAGACTAATCTATCCTCCGGAATCAATAAAAATACATCTATTCCAAAAACTTCCCGATCCTAGTATCAAACTTATATTATATTAGGGTATAAAAAACATCAAACACAGGATATCAATAATGTGAATGCAAACAAAATGTTTATTTCTACATTTATCTTAAAACCTTTTAGTGACAACAGTAATACAGAATTTTATAAACTACTGCATCAGCTCATGAAACATTCAGTAACTCTTTCCTGTTTTCCCTTCCTTGCACTTATCATTCTTCAATTCCCCTTTTTTTTATTTCACGATAAAATAAATTATGAGTTTCTAAATAAAGTAAACATGCTTTTCAGTAGCTAAGAAAATAGTGAAAAGGCCGACTTTGAAAGACGTACTTAAATTTCAATGTCGTTTAAGTAGGGTAAAAAATATTTCAATTGAATTATTGATATACAGGTATGAATTTGCTTGCTATGTACTTTTTTCTGTTACCTTGGACCCAATAAAAGATTGCTATATTTAAACAGAAATAAGTGTGTGGCTTTTAGTGCTTTTTACCATATTTACGATGCAAATGATTTTAGTTTGTTTATAATGAACCCTTAGCAGTGTTGTTGACACTGAAAAGCAAGTTTTCATCTCTTTTGGAACTACGAATAAGGAACTTTTTTTTCGATACGCTTTGATATACATGTGATTAATAAAAATTAATTACAAGATTGAGGTTAGTTAAGTGTTATTCCTGTGAAGCATGACATTCGTCTCAATTTACATTATGAAATTCCACTGCTGATGTAAAAAGCGATGGGAGTTTTTATGGAGAAGTTGAGGCTAGGAGCAGTGTGGCTACAGCGATGTGTTCGCAGAATTAAAAAACTTAATTGACATTATTAAAAAGTTGTCAGATTACATTCTTTTTCTCACTTAAATGTAAATAAGTGTTTTTTTACAAAAATCTATAAAAAATTATATTTCTCTATGATAAATTACCAAAAACGTACGATTCGACAAACTACGAAAATTTTAGATTTTCTTTAATATATTTTGTTGAAAATTTATATTTTTTTTAGAAAATGAATCTTCTTGGTCAGGGCAAATGAATAAAAATTTGTCAGAATAGAGTAAGGATTTTTGAAATTCGTATTCTGTAACTTTTTTGCATTAAGAAAAAAATTGGAATTTTGTAAAAATACCACTTATTTCATTAAAGTGGAAAAGAAAAATGCAATGTTACAACTTTTTATTGATATCACTTAAGTTTTTCTAATCTACGAGTAGATCACTCTTTGCCGCAGACTGCTCGTAACCTCAAAATCTGAATAAAATGCCATCGAATTTTACATCAGCAATGGCTTTTCATAACGCAAATTGAAACGAATACCATACTTCACAGAAATATTACTATATTTTAATTTTATACTCGCAGAAAATAATAAGTTGTAACTAAAAATACTAACTAACCTCACTCAGAAGCAGAAAAGTACTTTTGAACTGATTGCACTTCACTTTCACCACAAAAGAAGCTTCAAAATTTATAACCTTCTAAACTTGTATATGCTTTTACTTGTTTCGCAGTGTAAAAACTGTGAGATTGAATAAAATATGAAACTAATTCCACTCTAGACACCGACGGCATATTGGGTCTTGACATATCCCGAAAATTGTGCCAAATATTCACTCTGCATTTCGAAAACACAAATTTAAAAAACTTCGGCAACACGTGCAAACTACCCGGTAAGAAGGTGCGAATTGAATTGAATTTAATCACATATTTGAAATGTGCATTTTAATACCTTTTATCGGGCAAGCATTGTGTCCCATTTCTATTCTGTTTAATTTGATCAAAATTTTAACTAAAAAGTGTATACATTTCAATCATGATTTGGACGATTAATATTGAAGTCAACTTCATACTGTTTAATACCGTGAAGCAAAAGTGAATATTGGAGACAATTTAATTCTCTTCAGCGAGAGAAGATTGAGAGCAACTCAATGCCATTGAATTGCAACAGCTGACCTCGAAAGTTAAAGTCAATTAAATGCTATCTGCCGGCTACAATTTTCGAGTTGATGAATTATATTTAATTGAATACACAAAATTCGGCAAAAGTCAATTGAATTACTTTTGTGGCGTTATTTTGTTCATAAAACCAATGATATTGAATCGCTTTAATATTTGATGGCAATTCAATATTTTCTGATGAGTGAAACGTCGGAGGTTTCAATTCGAACTGTATATTCTATTTAAAAATCACGTTTGTTGCAGATTTCTTTAAATAATTGTTAGAGTTATAATAAAATAATAATTAAAAATATAATACTAAAATAATAATAAAAATAAATAATTTAATAAAATTATAATTTTTCTTGAATAATTTAATAACAAAATATGTAGTTAGTAGAAATAAACTATTTTTAATAATAAATATAATTTTCTGAGCATCAAAAATTCAAATGTTATTCTTATTTGAATTATAATGGCAAAAGTCAGTATATAAAATTTATGTACAGTAAAGCCACACAGGCCGTCAAAATTTGTACCCAAAGACCGGACTCTGAGACCCCGGAGAATTTTCGTGTCCTAAAAACGAATTTGTTGTCTAAATTTTTCCTATCGTTTACGTTTGTGAGATATCCTAACCTACAAGTGCAAAAATGGCTATCTAGCCATATTTGGGGCAATATAACATGATAAGCCATTTTTTCTCAAAACTGCTAACTCCATTGCTTAATACTTCTTTTTATCTTCAATTTACATTTTTGATCAACCAGAACGGATTTTTTACTCCAAAATATCGCACATTAGCCATTTCAATTCCACAGCGAAAAACTAGCAAAGAAGGCATTGATAAACTGAAATGGTTATGTGCGATTTTTTAGAGAACAAAATCTGTTCGGGATGACAAAAATGGAAATGGAAGATAAAAAAGAGTACTAAACGATGGTGTTAGCAGTTTTCAGGAAAAAATTGCTGATCATATTATGTTGCCCCAAATACACTTTTGGGTTAGGATATCTCAAAAATCTGACGTATAGGAAAATGTTAGAGAACAGATTCGTTTTTAGCACAACAAAATCCTACGGGTTCACGTAGTGCGGTCTTTGGGTACGGAAAATATATCATTTTTATTGTCCTACATTCTTGTAAGACATAGAATAGGATTTTCGAAGACTTTCTGTCAATAAATATATATATATATATATATATATATATATATATATATATAAAATGTTCCCTTGCATAATTATAGATGAGGAATTAGGAAATCAGTGAATAAAATATGATGTAATGAATTAATATTATTTTCTAGATAAGAAAAATGACACTGTTTTATTCAGTAAAAGTAAATTTTACCATTTATATATAATAAACTGTTGTAAGTGAAAAAAAAATTATTATAAATACCTGCCCGCTGGCTGCGCGGGCCCATTCTCATCTCGTGGTTCATACTCGACTTGGTTCACAATGTAATGCATGCCCTAAAGCTTAAAAAGTTAAAAATTTTATAAAGCTGTGCAAATGTCTATTTTTCGAGCGATTATTACATTTGTTTTTATTTTACAGTAACGGAAAATTAATTTACTCAGGGCTCTATAGTCATTAATGAGCACATTGTTATTTAAATAATCGCGTTTGATTATTATTATGTATTTATACAATTTATAAGACTTTTATAAATATTAAAATTAAAAATATTACAAAACTGTTGAAATCTCTAATTTTAAAGAGATTATAACATTTGTTTTTATTTTAGAATAAAAAGAAAATTAAGTTACATAATGCTCTACAGACATAAAGGAACACGCTGTTATTACAATACTTGCGTTCGATTATTAATATGTATTTATACAATTCGCTAATAAATTACATCATCGTAAAAATTTTAATTGTCAATTTGTAAATAGCATTTTCAAGGTACAAAACTACACGCCTGACGCATAGGTCGGAAAATGGAATTTTTGATTTTCATAAACACTTATCACGATTACAAATTTCAAAATATATGAAGAAGAATCTGCAAGATTTTTAATTAATTAAGTGATTAGTTTTTTTAGGTTTTGTAGGACTTTAAAATTTCTGGAGAAACTGAATGTTTTAAAAGAAATGGAAAAGTTTAAGAGGTTTTGGGAAGATTCGAAAATAATTAAAATCTTGATAAGATTTTTAAAGAGTTTACAAAAAAATATTATAAGCTTGAATGAATTCTCTAAGAAAATTGAAAAAGAAATAGTAAGCTTCAAGATTTCAAAAAATATTTGCGAAATATTTGCATCTATTAAGAGTAACTAGTGCTTATTAATATTTATATTTAATAATGATATGCTAAAAATGTGAACCTGAATTGTCAGAAAGTTACTAGAAATTTATTTTTGTAAAAGTATGTTTAGTATTTCTTAGGTTATAATGCCAGTTGTCGGTGGAGACAGACATTTCTTATCATTTTCTACTGATTTTCTTAGCCACACAGGGTCATCCTTACATTATATATTGAGCTTGTACATACTCCACTATTGTTACTTGCGAATTATAAAACATTTTTCCGCGAACGTATTTATTTTCTTATTTGAACAAATTTAATTATGTACTACTATTAAGACTTAAGACAACAGACGTTTCCCACGATATTACGTAAAATATATATCTAAGAGAATGTATGTATTCAAAAGAGATATCTCTGAAATAAATACTTTTAAATCAAGCAGTTCTTATCCTTTCCCTATGAGACATATTTATAGAATAATGTACACGAATCTTCAAATTCATATGTTTATAGGTTAAAAAAATGTTAACAACCCAATTCCGTTTCATTGGGCGACCTACATATTTTGCACATAAAACGATTCTGTTCAATTCGAATCGTTTCGATGACGCTGCGCCCATTTCAATCGCTCTCGTATCACTTTTCGACGTCCTTACGCATTAGAATGATATTTTCAAATATACGATAGAAAACCAATGGAAACGTTTCCATTGTAATCAATTCGAACCTTCTTACCGGGTATAGTGGCACACAGGCACTGTTGTTCATATGCTCTATATATGACATGGGTGAACGAAGTATAAAAAGATGGGTTTAGGCGAAAAATTGAATTTAATATATTTGTGGAGAAGTGGTAATAAGTATATATTACGAAGCTGTTTTTTCAAAATTTGCTTGTCATTAAAATTAGACTGTGATAAATTTTGCTTATATTTTATATGGGACTTTGGCTAACTGAGTTAGCGTGTTTCACAATATGGAACATTTCTTTGCAATTTCTTCTTTTTTTCTTAGTCTCGTAGCTAAGAATCTTAATTTTTGGAAAATCAAAGTTATGGTCATATTTATGTGAATGTGTAAGTAGTGCTGGGGCATATTTCATAAAAATTACAAGTCTACAAGTTACATGTTAGCAAGTTACTAGCTTGTAATTACAAGCACTTGTATTTTCTGTTTCAAAGAAGTCTTATGTTTCCTTGTAATTACAAGTAATATCTTCTACGAATTACAACCGCTTTTACAAGTGCGCGCACGCGCACTTAACTTATCATAGCTGTTAACCTCCAAATGGGACTGTGAGTGTTGCTGTATCGGTGATTAATTCTTTAAGAAGATCAATTTTGTTGCCATGGCGTCGAAGGAAATAACAAAGGAAAAAAAGATCAGTGTTTTAAAAAAGACACACTTCCTAACCCATTCCTAACCTATAACTATATACACTTCTTTTAACGTATGTAATTTTTAATCGACTTCAGAATAACCGATAAAATTTTAAAGTGCTTCTTTACTTAATTCATAATACAATTTTCTCGTTCCGAAATTTAAGTAAACTTACGTAAAATATAACTTGTATTTATTCTTACCACTTTTACCAAACTGCAAAGACCCTCCGAAATTTTTCTACAAACCGCAAGTGCTACTTACAAGACGAAACGTATATGAAACAGAATATTTGTAAAAATGTGCGATATTACTTGTAAAAGGAGGTACTTATAAATAATAACATATAACTTGTAAAAAGTACCAATGACTCTATGAAACGCCCACTTGTAATACAAGTTGCAATTCCCTAGACTTGTACTTGTAAATTGTAATTTGTAGGTTTTATGAAAGAGGCCCCTGTACTCCTATAATCTCTTTTACAATCGTTTGTATCTTTTTTAATTCCAGACATAATGTATCTTTTAATTTGACCTACATAAATTTGTTTAAATTCGTATGGTATACTATTAATAACGTGTGTTCTTATGTTAAAAGGAGTGATATCTTTATTTTTAGAAATATATTTAAAAGGATCAATTTGGTGTGTAAATACCACTTCTATACTGAATGTATTAAAACCATTCCTATAGAATCTCATAAGTTCTTTTGTGAAAGGTAGCGCCAAGAATTTATTATTATAGTCAAACGTTTGTATGCTGTTCTTTTTATTATTATTACTATTGTTTATGAATTCAACTCTTTTTTTGATATACCTATGTATGGATCTAGTAGGGTAATCGGTTTGTGTTAAGATTTCAGTGATTTTATTTAGATTTTTATTGTTAGTGTTAGTTTCTTTAATATACCAGTATGGATCAGTTTGTTATTTCCTTTATAAATTTAATGTATAAAAAGTTTAGTTTGTTTTGACTTTCTATTTTAATAGCATATTTTAACTTCGGATAGTAAGAATTGAATGGGGTTAGAAGTTGATTAAGGTTTTCTTCTGGTACACACGTAAAACAGTCATCGGCCTAATGGTAAAAAAAGATGATAAAAGTTAAAATATAGTTTTTTTAAAAACATCATTCTTAAGTTTTTCCATAACTAAGTCAGCTCCTGATAATTGAGAACCAATTGGTGTGTTAAACATCTGTTTAAAGTATTCATTTTGAAGGACACGTTGAAATTATTTATA
>JAAAKG020120558.1:3614-15084 GCA_010014905.2 Druon quercuslanigerum
ATAATAGTATTAAATTCTGTGTAGGAAATATTTCGTGTGGGAAATATTTTGCCTAGCAAAAAAATAAAAGTATTAAAAAATATTAAATTCTGTGTATGAAAAATTGTGTGTAAAAGAAGTTTTGTGCAGGAAAAATATGATCAGTATACTTATGTACAATGAATTTTGTGTAGGAAAAATAAAAAAGTAATCAATTTTGTGTAGTAAAAATATAATAGCATTAAATTCTGTGTAGGAAATATTTCGTGTGGGAAATATTTTGCCTAGCAAAAAAATAAAAGTATCAAACAATATTAAATTCTGTGTAAGAAAAATTGTGTGTAAAAAAAGTTTTGTGTAGGAAAAATATGATCTATATACTTGAGTGCAATATATTTTGTGTAGAATAAAATTTTGTAGGAATAGCGGTTTCCCGTAGTGTTAACATAATATTTTCGGAAATTTATGATATTTTTTAAATTGATGTTGGGGTAATTTATTGTAAGAAGCCATATTTTAGTTCATATTTCAATATTTCATTTTCAGTGCAGGAAAAAATATTGGACCTTATATTTTTTTGTGCAATGTTGAGAGACTATATTGATAACAAAATATTATTATTAAATCCTGTGTAGAAAATATTTTTTGCATGAAAAATATAACAGTATTAAATTTTGTGTAAGAAAAATATATCAGTAATAAATTCTGCGCAGGAAATATTTTGTAACTTAAAAAATTCAATTAAAAAATGTCTATAAATTTACCGAAATTTATGAAAGTTTTCGGTAATTTATTAGAATTTTACCGGTAAATATGGTAACTTACCATAAATTACGCAACATTCAATTAAACAAATTTTTATAAATTTCTTAAAATTTATGACATTTTGTAATTTATGGTAACATTACAGGTGATTTATGTTAATTCAAGATAAATTCACCAAAATTCAATTTAAAGTCTATAAATTTACGGAAATTTATGCATATTTGCGGTAATTTATTGGAATTTTCCAGGAAATATGTTAACTTACCATCAATTATCCAAATACGATTTTAAACAATTTTTTTAATTTCCGGAAATTTATGAACTTTTTGGTATTTTATTGTGTTACTACAGGTAATTTTTGGTAACTTTAGATCAATTACCGAGAATTAAGTTTTGAAATATCTGTACATTTACGTAAATTACAGGACCTTTTCTGTAATTAAGTGGTATTTTCCAGGTAAATATGTTAACTTACCACAAATTACCCCAAATTCGATTTTAAACAATGTCATAAATTTCCGGAAATTTATGAAATTTGGTAATTTATGCAAATATTATAGATGATTAATGGTAACTTAAGATAAATTCCCTAAAATTCAATATAATAATTTTTTAATTTATCAAAATAATACCGGTCATTCATGGTAACTTGAAATAAATTACCCGGAATTCAATTTAAAAACTGTCTATAAATGTACGGAAATTTATGAAAGTTTTCGGAAATTTATTAGACTTTTTCAGGTAAATATGGTAACTTACCGCAAATGACGGCAAATTCAATTAAAAAAATTTCCGGAAATTTATGAACTTTTTGGTACTTTATGGTAACTTATGATCAATTACGCAAAGTTTAATTTAAAAAAGTCTATATCTACCGAAATTTATGGAAGTTTCCACTTATTTATTGGAATTTTTCAGTTAAACAAATTTTTATCAGTATCGGAAAATGTATGGCATTTTCTCATTAATGGCAACAATGCAGGTATTGTTTGTTAACTTAAGATAAATTTCCCAAATTTCAATTTAAAAATGTTTAGAAATTTACGGAAATTTATTAAAGTTTTCGGACATGTATTAGACTTTTCTAGGTAAATATGGTAACTTACCACAAATGACCCTAAATTCAATAAAAAAAGATGTCCGGAAATTTATGACATTTTTTAATTTATGTTAATAATACAGGTAATCTGAGGTAACTTGAGATAAATTTTCTAAAAATAAATTTAAAAATATCTATAAATTTGCAGAAATTATGGTAATTTTCGGTCGTTTATGGTAATTTTACAATTTGAAAATGTTTATAAATTTACGGAAATTCATGGAAATTTTCGGTAATTTAGTGGAATTTTCCAGGTAAATATGTTAACTTACCAAACATTCGATTTTATACATTTTTAGAAATTTCCGGGAATTTATGAACTTTTTGATAATTTATGGTAGTATTGCAGGTAACTTATGGTAACTTAAGTTAAGTTACACAGAATTTAATTAAAAAATTTCTACATTTACGGAAATTTATGGACATTTTCGGTCATTTATTGGATTTTTCTATTGTTATTTGTAGAATATTTATAATTGAATAATTTATGGAATAATTTATTAACATGTATTGTTAATTACTATTATTATTGGAATTGGCAAATATTTCTAAGATACAATTTTTACAATAAAATATTGTTCATCTCTCACTATAATATTTGTTATTGTAATAACATGCGTTCATAACCGAATGCAATTGTGATAAATAATAAGAAATTTATTTTTCTTTATTTTTAATAAAATTCACATCAACATATTGACTTTTTTCTCAAACAAATAACTAAATAATATTAAATTTAATTAATTAATATTAAAAATATTGTTTATATACTGCTTAGGCAAGTGATTTGATAGTAACTCATAAATTTAATTTTTCAATCAAATTAGTAAGTATGCATTGAAATTTAATATTATGGATTAATATTTAATATTATAAATACAAATAAATTTAATTTTATCGATTTACTTGAATATTTAACTGTTTGGTTGTAAATTTTAATTTATAAGTTTTTTATCCAAAAAGACGAAGCTTGTACCAAAACAGTTAAATTTCTAACAAAAAGTCATTTCTTTTTTTTTAAGTTAAACTTTCACACAGAAAAGATTTTAGTTTATTTTTTAACACCAAAATATAAGTTCTAAACAAAAAGTAAATTTTCTATGAAATAGTTAAATTCTTAACAATATAGTAAAATTTTAAATTAAAAGTATGACATTCGAACAAAATATTTTATTTTTCGATATAAACAGACAAATTTTTTCAACCAAAAAGGTGAATGTTTAAAAAATAGCTGAATTCTCAACCGAATAGTTAAATTTTTATCCAAAAAGATGCATTTTTTGCCAAAGCAGATGAATTATTAATTTAAAAAATTGGTGTAAATAGTTGGATTTGAAAAGATTTTAGCATTCTTTTCGACATCAAAATATAAAATTTAAACAAAAATTAAAATTTTTTACGAAATATTTCAATTAAAAAAAAAAAAACAGCAGACTTTTCAAATAAAAACTATGAATTTTCAACAAAATTGTTGAATTTTCAACTAAGCAATTACATTTCTACTAAAGCCGGTGAATTTTAAAATTAAAAAGACAAACTTTAAAAAAAGAGTCCAAATTTCAACCGAAAAGTTGCATTTTTATTTAGGAAAGATTAAATTTCTTCTAAAACAGATAAATAAAAAAAAATAGAACTATGCAAAGAGCATAGGCCAATACTAATTTCCCTATAATATTTTCTTAAAGGGCCATACAATCTTTCTAAAATCTATCGAAACCTAAAGCGATCTTTTGGAATCCTTGACAATTTTTTTAATCTACTGTTCACCATGAATTAGAATAATTAAACCCTCGGAAGCTTTTAACCTTGAATTCTTTATTTTCAGGACCTTGAGGGAGGAGTAAAGCCCCCCTGTAGGTGTCGGCAAATCTCGGATCAAGAGACCGAAGAACAAGATCAAAAGGTTCTCCAAGTGGTGCCTTTTTGTCAGAGATCATCATCTCTTGAATTCCAAAAGCCGCAGGAATTTACCAATCTACCTCTACGCAAGTACAACTCCAACGAAAGTCTGGCAACTCGAGACCAGAAACCATCAAGTACGATCAGGAGATTCGGCTCCTTTGAGTCAATCAGTCCACGCGAATCCTTTACCAGCGAAGCGCGATCTAATCGCTCCAGGGTGTCTGAACTGTCCAATTACGAAAGCAACGAGCCGGTGTTCGTCGATATTCCTACATTAGTGGCCGTTTTGATTAAGCCCGACGATACTTCTCAGGAGCACTCAACACAAATTGAGGAGATTTGTAGTGACGCACTTCTGGAAGAATCAATCGAACCGGAATTTCCTGAGGACTCTGATGGCAATCTGATTCAGAACACTCCACCTCCCAAAGAGAATACTCCTACTCAAGTCAAAGACGATAGTACCCAGAGTGCAGAAGTAGTTCTGGTTAGCAAAAATAGTATCAAAACCGATAGCAAGAACTCTAGGGATCCGAAGCGTGTTCGAGCAAACTGTCTTGGCACTGACGACAAGCCCAAGGAAAAGGTGAAGTTGAGAAAGCCAGATTCGGTTGACACACCTTCGAAAAAGTCCAATATTCTTCAAACCTCCAGAGCCTTTGGTTCTGTCGAGGGGATTTCGAAGAAACGTGAAGTTCCTGGTTTAGGGCAAAGATCTCACACCAACTTGGAGAAGCGGAATTATCCTGAGAAAATAAAAAAGTTGAACAATATTAAGGAGGTTGAGGATCGTCGGACCAATAGCCGGATTGGAAGCTTTTGGCGAGGTTTGGGTGCTTCTGGTAGTAAAGATATTCAGCGAAAGGGGAGCAACGATTCGGATAAGAGCCTGAGAGATTCTGCCTCTCAACACAAGACTAGAAATACCTTAAGGAAGTTCAGCATCGACGGCCTCAAACGAAAGACCAGTAAAGACAGCAGCTCCAGTAGTTCTAAGGATGAGCAGATACTGATAACTGGATTAACAAAGGACAACTATCAGAGGAAGGGTTCTCTAAAAGAGAGAGGTTCTGATCAGGAGAGTTCTGGGAGGCCCCACACACCCATCCAGAGAGTTTGTAGGGCAGAAATCGTGGCTGCTGTTACAGAGAGGCTATACTCAAGTGGCAAAAAGTCTGAGGAAGGTACTGGAGCAACGACTCCAGCATCAGACTACCGTTCTCCAGAGAGTACGGACGTGAATTTGGCCGCTCTAACTAGAATGCGTCTCCAGGAAATTTCCAGAAGAATGTTGGCAAAACGGAGGAAAATTTCTGTTGATACGCAGACTACCAATTCTCAGACAGTCAGGGTTAGGGACACTGCTTCTCTGACTGAGGAACCTAAGATTGAAGTCAGAGACGCTGAGGTTTTGACGGAGCAGCATGAAGCCTGTGAGCGCTTATCGGAAAGCATAATTCCTGTCAGAAGGGTCAAAGAGATCGCAACTTTGACTGAAAAGCGCAAACCTTCAACAGTTAGGTGCAAGGATGCTGGGAACATAACAGATGATTGTGACGAGGATTTTGATACCCACTCTCTTAGGAATGACTCCGGTATTCTGTCGGACGACACTCAGAATTATACTGAAAGCAATATTTCTAGTGCAGAGATGTTGGACTTTGGTGATCAGGAGAGACGAAACGTAGAGAGTTCCACGAATACTGCTAGATTTTCGGAAGGTATTGATTGCAGTGCTCAAACTAGAAAGGATGATTTGGTTAAGCAAAAATGTTCTCATTGTGAGTTGAAATGTTGTAGTAGAATGCAGGATTGTTGCTATAGGACTCAACATTTGTGTAGTCAGAGTCACAATTCTAGTTATAATAATAGTCACAATCATACGCAAAGTCAGAACTCTTCCGAAAAGAGTGTCATCTCTATCAATCTGCCGGACATGATCAGCATCAGGATTGAATCTCCGAACATTTTAGAGTCTAAAATCTCTGTTGTAAATGAGGATTTAAAGACGAGATTTCGGGATCGCGAAGTGCAGACGGATAAGAGGACCACATTGGAAAGAAGCACCTGCACTGATGATATTAACCATCGGATCTATTTCGACGACTTCCTTTGTAAAACGAAAACGAATGCAAGTCAGACAGACGGAAGAACTTTCAGGATAGAGAATATATTCCAGGAGCCGAAAGAGACGAGATATCCAATAGAAATTATGCCTAATTTGGGAGAAGAACCTTCTTCAAGGAACTCACTTGTCTTTACGAAATCGGTTGGAACATCCATGCATATACCACTGGACTTTCAATCACCACTGAAGACCCTCCGAAGGAGACTCTCTCTTATCAGGCGAAGTAAAAGCTTCAGTCCAAATCGCAGAGTTCGTTCAGTTCACCGAAACAGGTACCCTTCCTCAGAGTTGATACAGAGGTTGAATCCAGTTCAGGAACATATGGTAGATCAGACCAGAACAGACTACCTGATTCCCATGTCTTATAGAAAAATCCTGAGCTCACCCGAAAATCGTTATTTGAACTTGAGAACACACCTTGACCAAAATTTGATGACCTCGAGAGGAGATGCTAATTTCTTTTATGGCAGAGGGTTACAAACTTTAAGGATGGATGATGAGAAAGAGTGTCAAAATATGAAAGCAAAAAAGACCTTGGACCCTTATTTTTCGGATGATAGCTTGGATCTAATAGAGGAGAGGGTTAGCGATGATTCTGAAAGTATTGAAGAGGTTAAGGTTGACGAGGCATCTAAACCGAAGGAGAATATTTGTCAACCTGATGTAGTTGCGCATACTAAGAAGGATGGTTTAAAGGAAAACCCGGAGCCAATCGATTCCACAAACGAAAGTAATGCGAAAAAGAAGAAGGTGTCTTTTTCAACTCCTCGTATCGTCGAAGTGGAATGTCCAAGTTCTGGTGATTCAAATCAAACTGAAGTTGTGCCAAAATCTATTATCAAGAAGATGCGTGATCTTAATTTGCACCATTTGGAAGAGGAAAAAGAAGAATCTAACTCAGAAGAAAATCTTAAGGATCTAAGACAGTCTCTTGAGAATTTGAGGATGGATGACTCTAGTTATTCAGAAAATGTTGAGTCTGAAGATCAGGACTCTACCAGTGGTGAGCGAAACGTTCTTGAAAACTGCTTAGGTGAGGCTGTAACCTTCATCCGAAATGTGAACTCCATGAATGATTACGCCAGTGCTGCAAATTTCTTGGAGAAGTACCTGCTATCCACACGGCCTCCTCGAAAGCTCCCTAGTAGGAATAGAGACTATGTGGAGTATGAAGGACATAGAGTGAGTTTGAAGGACGATACTGATCAGTATTTGAATGATGAAGAATTCGAGGTACCTAACAAGGCCTACGAGAAGTGTCTTCGAGGAATCGAGAAGCTTGAACAATGTATTGGGAAAGTCAAGGATCATGAAACTAGCCTGAAGCAAAAATATGGTATTGGAGTAGAACCTGCTGGTGCTAAATCTAGTTTAGCAATTTCCCATCAGGGCCCGATGAGCATTGATCATCATTGTGATAATGATGTCGATAGTGATAACAACATTGTAGGTTCCGATCTTGAACGGAACTTTGATACCAATAGAGACGTCAACTTTGATACCAATCTTGGTCTCTACCTTGGAAATGCTGATAACAATTTCGATAGCTTTCTTGATACCAGAATCTGTGACCGTCTGAATAAAAAATCGAGGAGATACTTGAAGGTTCCTAAGAGCTTCTCTTCCTATTCAAATGACTTCTTTGAAGACCCTGACTTTGCAGAAGCTCAAAAAGAAACTGGATTTTCGCAAACAGGACGTATTAAAGCGCCTAATTGTTTTCTTTCGGTTCCAAGTAGGGAAAACTTTTTTTCGAAAAGGTGGAAGAATCCTGCTTCATTTAGACACAGTTCTCTGCCTCGTTTGACATCTTCTTCTAACGATAGCTTCAGTTCTAGTGAAACTATTGCTGCAAGCTCTGAATCTGTTGATAGTATTTCGAATCTTAGAGATAAACAAAGGTATCCAGGTAGCCCTCGAGCAAGGTTCTTGCAATTGCTGAATGAAAGACGTAGAATTGTCGAAAGTAGCAGAAAAGTCAGCAAATTTTGAATGTAGAAATCTTGTTTGTTGAACCTCGAGACTGAAGATGTGTATTTTTATAATCTTATCAATAATTCTGCAGCAAGAGAGAGATCGAGTTTGAAGGTCTTCCTGTAGGTTTAGGATTTAGTAAGTTAGTATTTAGAAATCAATCGTAGAATCTGAATCACTCTAAACATAAGTTCTCCAGATTTTTCAGGATTTGAAGAAATCCAGTCAGGAGTGTATGTTATAAGGTAGAAAAAAAATAATTTTAAACTAAAGAGATCCCTAAAATTTTCGACAAATAGAAATTGATGTATTCAACGCCGGACTGACACAACCCAGAATTATTTTAATTTTTTTATTTTGGACACATTGAATTACAAAAAGAAATTTGGCTACAGAGAAAAAAGAAAAAAATTGTAAAAAATATATATGCTTTTCATGTTAATTAAAAAATTTCCTGGTAATGTGAAATTTTTTGCTATTTTGTAATGGTGGCCAAAAATTTAAAAAAAGTTGATTTTTTCTCAAATTTTTTTTTGTGCAAAGAACTTATGTGGTGCACACTGGTTTTATTTTTTTTCTGAAAGTGATTTTTGAAGTATAAAATAGAGACGTGTAAAAAAAGCAGAGAGGAAATTTTTTAGGAATAGAGATTTTAAAAAAATAAATTTTTGAATGATTAAAATAAAAAAATTGAAATTCTCAAGGGTTTTTACAATGAAGAAGTGTTCTGCGTAGAATTCATCAATTAATAAAAAATATTTTTGTTGGATGTACAATGGGACATTTTCTTTAATATTCTCGTACCTTTTGTAAATAAAATAAATTGTAAACATAGTATAGTTTTTTAAAACTAGATTATTACATCGAATCTCTTTTCTTGATCTGAATATGCACTCTGTAATTATTATTTTTTTTAAATTTTTGTAAATATGAAAATTTCAAAAAAATGTAATTACGAACATTATTAAAAAACTAAAAACATTTGTATAATGATAACATGTTGTGAATAAAGTCAAAATAGTTTCTAAAATGCGTTTATTCCCTCAATAATATAATTTATTTAATAGCTGTGTTTATCTTAGAAAATTAGTATTTTTACAACAGTGTAAGGTGTCATATATAAATATTTTTTTAGTTTATGTTTTTTACATTCCCTTCGTAGAAGTTAACTTTCTACCAAAATGACGAATTTTCATAAAATAGTTAACTTTTCAAGCCCAAGAGACTCATTTTTTAGAAGACAGTTAAATTTTCTACATAAAAGATGAATTTTTGAAAAAAAGGAATTTTTTATCAAAAAAGACAACCTCATCAAAGTAGTTGGAAGACAGTTAAAAGATGACTTGTCAGTCAAAAGAATTTCCGATCAGACGAATGAAAAAAAAACATTAATAATATAGTATAAATTTTTAACAAGAACGATCAGTTTTTAATAAAAGAGATTAATTTTTTAATATAAAAAAAGACTTTTTATAATAATAAAAAAATCAATTTCTAATCCAGTTTTCTCACAAAAGATGAATTTTGAAATAAATAAATCAACTTTTAACAAATTTGTTGTAATTTGAAAAGAAAAAAGCGATCTGTGTGAAAAAAATGAATTTTCTACAAGAAAATTTGAGTTTTGAACCCCAAAAGTTGAATTTTCGACAAAAAAGTTCATTTTTTACCAAGAAAGATGACTTCTCTGCCATAAAAAATAAATTACCTAGTAAAAGACAAATTTTACTTTTGGAAAAGCAATAAGTTTTCATCAAAGCTGTCGAATTTTTAAAAGTACAACGCTAGTATGAATTAAATTTCTTTATTTAAGTGTAGTAAATCCTTCTTCCCATTGAGCTTTTTATTTAAAAATTAATAAAACTGAATTAATTAAAAAGAAAAAAAAACTTGCAACAAATTATAAAATTATTCTATATTGGCTCTTGTCTGAATAAGTGAAATGTTTTTCAGTTGCAATTTCAGAAAGCTCTCTCAACAAGCCAAAATAACTGAAAATATTTTTTTGCTCTTCTTAATTTTTTCTTTAAAAACTATAATTAGGCTTTTAGGCCTCAAAACTAGGGTAAAGGATAAAAAATGTATAGAGGGAGTTCAGAAATTATTTATAATTTAATAATCCTTTAAAATGAAATAACATAAAAACTAGAAACACATAGGATAGGTCATTTTAAAAATAATTGTAAGCAGGAATTATTTGTTGAAAAAACAATAAAATTTATTGTAGAAACTTGTATCATGAATAAAGAAAAAATATCAGTGAAGGGATTTTATAAAATTTCTAAGTACTTGATTTATTCCAATATTTAAATCTTGCTTGTCAGCAGGAAATATCTCCAAATGTTGTATTATTCACGTGCAGACATTAAAACACTCAAGTACGAGAAAACTGTTTTCATCAGCTTAAAGAATAAAGTATAAATTTTTTTATTGAAAAAAGAAAGAAAATAAATAAACAGAAATTTCTTAAAACATTATAAAATAATAAAGTTGTGATCTCACGTTGGCATAAGTGTCATTATTGAGAATAAAGAAGTTTCCAATAGTCACTTTGCAATCTTTTACACTCCTCAACAACATCATGAATAACAGCTTCTTCTGCTTGTCAGGCATGTTGTACCAATTAGAGTCGTATCTAAAAAAGTATCCAATAAATTAATAATTTTTTTATCAGCTTTTTACCCTCCCCTTGATCATATATAAGAAAAAAAAGGGGAATAGTTTACTATTTTACAAAAAATATTATATAAAAAATTATTTTCAGACATATTGCACAATTCGTTCCACAAAACGTTTTGAGTGTTTCGTTTATCGAGGAAAGTTTGAGCAAACAAAAACATGCTGCGGGGAAGTTGTTCAGAAAGGTACAAAGAAGGTTTCTGCAAAGGCTTTTTTAAAAGAAATTAATAATATTATATATATGCCGCTGTTTCAATTTTCTCTAGTTTTTTCTTTTTTTGCGAGTGTAAACCAAAATTTGGTTCACACTGGCAATAGGAGTGACCGCGAACAGGAAAATTATGCCAGATTTCAATATTAAGATCTATGCATAGTGTTAAGAAGAAAGCAAATAATGTGTGATTTCGATTTTGTCCGCTTGCTGCATCAGAAAAAAGTACATCTTTCGTGAAACGTATTTGCATTTAAAAGAATTTAGGAAAATTGGTGACTTTCATGATTTGAATACTTCGCGCGCTTTATAATGTGCGTATATTTTGAGGTTACGTTTTTTCAAGTATAAAATACATATAAATGATATAAATAATAGTACTATCATATATGTAAATACATATATAATATTATCACTGCTAATATTATAATTATATTGTATTATAATAGTTTTATATTTAAATCTTAATATACATTTAAAAAAATTCAAGAAATTGTTGATTTTAATGATATTTGAATATTTCACGCGAAATTATATATAGGGGATTGTCGTCAGAGTTGGGCTACCATTGTATTTGGTATATGACAAGTGCTGTTATCCGTGAAAATGCATGGAACTATTCGTCTCGATGACGGCTAACTTTTAAAAGCATTGCCAGTAGCAGAAATTATTTCCAAAAAGTTTCAGGCCATCGTCTTGTTTTTGATAGTGTTGAAAGTTTTGCAAAACTCGA
>JAAAKG020120569.1:0-15084 GCA_010014905.2 Druon quercuslanigerum
TTTAAAAAATTAAATAAAAAATTAATTAAAAAAAATAGTTAAATTTAAAACGAAAAAACAGGTTTTTCAAATAAAATGAATCTTCAACGAATAAATGAATTTTTTACCAAACAGTTGAATTTTCAAACCAGAAGATGAATGTTTTTCCAAAAAGTCAAATTTTTAACCAAATAAATTAATATTCAATTAAAACGGACCAATTTTTAACCAAAAATGAAATAGTTAAGGTGTTAAAATAATCAGTCAACCAAGCCGATTAATTTTTAACCAAGAAGATTAATTTCTAACAAAAAAATAAATGTTTGACAAAAAATAGAACAGTTAAATTTTCAGAAAAAAATTTAATTTAAGATAAATTTTTAACCAAAATAGTAAATACTTAAGTAAAAAATGTATTTTTAACGTATTAGTTCAATCTTTAGCCAATTAGTTAAATTTCCAATCAAGAAGATTAATTTTTTATCAAAAAAATTAATTTTACAGCAGATTATACCAATTTTGCTTTAGATTTTTGAATTTTTAGTTAAAGTCGATCCCAACGTTGATAGGAAGAACTTTTTTAACAATTTTAAAAAAGAATGTTTAAACAATTTTGATTTTCAACCAGTAGACGAAAAACATTGAAAATCAATTTATATAAAATCTGAATTCTCAATAAATAAATTTAACAAATATAAATAAATAAATTTAATAATTTTTAATTTTTAAGTAATTTAAAACAAAATCGCAGATTTCGAATATTATATTTGTGAATTAAAAAATGCTGAATTTAAAAAAAGTTATATTCCACATTTTAGTTCTCGTTAGTTCCAGTGGACTCCCGCTGACCAGGCTCGGCGGCAGTATCCAGTCGGCTTCCCCTTACGTTACTGAGTGAGCGCGGGACGCTGTGTCAAAAAATAATTATTTTTTTACTGAAAATAATTGTTTTTTCTTGGTTAAAACTTAATTATTTTAGTTGAATATTTATTTCTCTGTTTAAAATTTTTTTTATTATTATTAAAAGATTGAATTTTTCATTTTAAAATTTAACTTTTTTAGTATAACATTCTATTATGTATATTGGTTAAAATGCATATATTATGTTAAAAATTCTTTTTTTTTTTGAAAATTACTGTTTTAACTAGGAATTTAATTATTCCATTTTTGATTAGAAAATATATTCTTTTTTAGTTGAAAATTGAATTATTTCGTAGAAAATTCATGTAGGTCGTTAGAAATTTGCCCTTTTTTGTAGAAACTTAATCTTCTTGGTTCAGAATTCCACATTTAAATTTTTCAGAGACAAATTTTATACAAAATTCATCAGTTAACTTGTCAAGAGGCGTTCTTTTTATAAAATTAACTGCTTCTTTTTTTAACTATACCACGCAATTAAGATTAAGAGTTATTCTATTTTACAAATTAAAATTTGAACATTTCAAAAATTTGATAATTAAATTAAATAACAATGTTGTTCTAAGTTTTTGGAAAATAAATTTCTATTATTGAATAGCCTTACACCTATACTTGACCAATTTTAAATTTTTACTGAAAATTCCGTAATGTTAAACATTTATAAAACATGAACTAAAATTTATGTCAACTAGCGATAATTGCTACTCAGGTAGGAACAGTCAATGCATTGTTCTATCTCTATGACAGTTCAAAATTTTGGATATGGACTATTTACAACCATAGTAGTTGAATTTCTGTGAACCTTTGTATAGCCTAAAAAGACACGTTTAGTTTTAACCTTATAGAAGCGAAAATAGCCGATTCCTCTTATTTTTATTTAAATCCTTATATTGCAAATGAGAAATCGTTAAAATCGCTAAAAAACGTAGGTCTTGAATATAATATTTTTAAATCAATAATTGCCAGATTAATAAATCGTTAGTTTTCTTATTTAATTCCTCATTAGTATAAAGGAATTCCCCAATGGCAAGATGCAACACAGCGTCCCGCGCTCACTCAGCGACATAATGGGAAGTCTACTGGAGAGAGTAAGTCAAGCAGGTTGACAGAGATTAAATAAAAATCTCGCTTCTGTTCGCGAGAGGAACATACTCATTATGAAGTCGAATTAAATCTTAACCAAATCCATGTGAAGTCCAAATATTTGTAATCGGACCCTTATTGTATTCCAAAAGGATTTTTTTGTCGCGAGACGATAACATGGGAAGATAAGATTGATACTAGTTGATTTAATTTCAAGATTTAAAATTCGTTATGTTTTGTATCTTATTACTCATTAGTACAAAAGACCTTCCCACTAGCAAGATTCCACACAGCGTCCCGCGCTCACTCAGTGACATGATGGGAAGTCTAATAGAGAGATTAAGTAAAGCAGGTCGACAGAGATCAAATGAAAATGTCGCTTCTGTCTGCAAGAGGAACATAGTCATTTTGAAGTCAAATTCAACTTTAACCGAATCTAACTGAACTCAAAATATTTCAACTCGGATCCTTATTCTATTGTGAGAGGATTTTTTTGTCGCGAGGCGATAAAATAGGAAGGTAAGATTGATACTACTTGATTTAATTTCAAGATAAAAAATTCGTTATGTTTCGTAACTTATTACTGATTAGTACAGACGACATTCCCGCTAGTGAGGTTCCACACAGCGTCCCGCGCTCACTCAGCGACATAATGGGAAGTCTAGTGGAGAGAGTAAGTCAAGCAGGTAGACAGAGATCAAATGAAAATCTCGCTCCTGATCTTAAGTGAGACATAGTCATTTTGAAGTCGATTTGAAGTCCAAATATTTGTAAGCGGGTCCTTATTTGATTCCGAAAGGGCTTTTTTTGTCGTGAGCCGATAAAGTGGGAAGATAAGATTAATACTAGTTGATTAAATTGCAATATTTAAAATACTTTATGTTTCGTATCTTAATACTCATTAGTACAAACGACCTTTCCTCTGGTGAGGTTCCACACAGCGTCCCGCGCTCACTCAGTGACATGATGGGAAGTCTAGTGGAGAGAGTAAGTCAAGCAAGTTAAAAAGCGATCAAAAGAAAATCTCGTTTCAGTCCGCATTAGGAACATACTCATTTTGAAGTCGAATTCAACTTATATCGAATCGATTCGAAGTTTAAATATTTGTAATCAAACCCTTATTTTATTCCAGAAGGATATTTTTTTGTCTCGAAACGATAACAGGGGAAGATAAGATTTATAATAGTTGATTTAAATGCAAGATTTAAAATTCCTTATGTTTTGTATCATATTACTCATTAGTATAAACGACCTTCTCGCTTGTGAGGTTCCACACAGCTTCTCGCGCTCACTCAGCGACTTGTTGGGAAGTCTAGTACAGAGAGTACGTCAAGCCGGTAGAAGGCGATCAAATGAAAATCTCGCTTTTGTTCGCGAGAGAGACATAGTCATTTTGAAGTCGAATTCAACCTAAAACGAATCGATTTTATGTTCAAATATTTGTAATCGGACACTTATTGTATTCCAAAAGGATTTTTTTGTCGCGATACGATAACATGGGAAGATTAGATTGATAGTAGTAGATTTTATTGCAAGATTAAAAATTCGTTATGTTTCGTATGTTATCACTCATTAGTACAAACGACTTTCCTACTGGCGAGATTCCACATAGCGTCCCGCGCTCACTCAGTGACATGATGGGAAGTCTAGTGGAGAGAGTAAGTCAAGCAAGTTGAAAAGCGATCAAAAGAAAATCTCGCTTCAGTCCGCGAGATAAACATACTCTTTTCGAAGTCGAATTCAACTTAAACCGAATCCATTGGAAGTCGAAATATTTTTAATCGGACCCTTATTGTATTCCAAAAGGATTTTTTTTCACGCGAGACGATAACATAGGAAGATAAGATTTATAATAGTTAATCCAATTTCAAGATTAAAAATTCGTTATATTTCGCATCTTATTACTCATTAGTACAAACGACCTTCCCACTGGCCAGGCTTCTCACAGCGTCCCGCGCTCACTCAGAGAGTAAGTCAAGCAGGTAGAAGGCGATAAAATGAAAATCTCTGTTCTGTCTGCAAAAGAGACATAGTTATTTTTAAGGCAAATTCAACTTTAACAAAATCTAACTGAACTCTAAATATTTCAAATCGGATACTCATTCTATACCGAGAGGATTTTTTTGTTCGAGACTTGATAAAAGAGAAAGATAAAATGGATGCTAGTTGATGAAGACTAGCAAGGAAGATGCAATTCTATTTTATTTATTTACCAAGTGTTTTATAAAGAAAGCGATAATTCTGTCCACAGACTGGTAAGCTTACCAGTCATTCTTGTTGATCCTGAAAGGTGGCTAAGGAATATGCATGCATAGTGCCTCGAACACGAGGCTTATCCAAGTGCGAATTAAGAGACTGCATTTTATTAATTCTGCGTCGCGATGCCCTGTAGCCACGCGATTCTGCCTACGCACGTCGTCACCTTCGAAGATAATTAATGTCAGTCCAGTCCTCCCTTGGCTCTCTGGTGATATTCTCGTTGGGGTACACTTACCTGTTTCCTAACGGCTATGCTCAAAACTGGATTTTCATGACGCGTTTTTTGCGGCACTTTTATTTAGTCTTCTTAGCAGTCTTTAACGAGCCGAGTAAACGAGGTGCTTGATCGAGCGCTAGAGTTTATGAATGGTGATTACATGCGCGCGATGCGTGGATGATGTTACATTTTTTTATCGCACAATAGCGCCACAGGCAGATGAGGATATGATTTTTGAATTGGCTTTAAATTTACAAGTTTACGGATTCTTTTAGGCTTGTTAAATGGAGGCTAAGAATTGCTTTCATTTTTTTTCGGTTTCATGGCGGTTAAACCTAAGCACATCCGGGGCTAGATTAAAATCAGAAAGTTGGATATGATGCTACTGCTATAACTTTTTTTAGCTATGCCTTTTTTTAATGTAACTTGAAAAATATTTTTGAGTTTAAGATTTTTTAATCACATTTGCAGGGATTGCACTTTTGAGCAAGCAAAAACTTCTCGTGAGAAAAATTTGGAGAAAGGTATGATAACATTTTTTAAAAAGTTTCAGATTTCGTAATCACGTAGCTTTAAAACCTTTGCTATCGACATTCGTGAAAATATTTCGGTATCTCTTTAAATATTTTAAAATTATTTAAAATCCTGTAACTTCTTTTAAAATATTTAAAAATCTTTAAAATTTATTAAAACTTTTCAATATTACATCAAATCGATTATCATCATTTTGAATAAACCTTAAAGAACTTTAAATTTTTTTTTTAAATCTTAGGATAATTGATATTAACTCTGAAATTTTGAATAGGTTATTTCTTTAAACTCCTAAAATATTTAAAAATATTTTATATTCTTTTTCTCTCAGTTTTTAAGAAACTTACACTTTCTTTGAATTAATAGAACCTAATCAGAAAATCCATGTATTTTGCGTTGAAAAGTTTACTGTTATATTGTTGATTCGAAATTTACATTTTTCTGTTAAATGCAACTATTTTGTTAAATATGTCGCAATTGAAAGTTGAACTACCTTGTTAAAAATGCATTTTTTAGGATAAAGCTTCATCTCGTTGGTTAAAAATTCAATTGTTACATTTTGATAAAATTAGTCTTCTTATTTAAAAAATCGAAAACAATTTTTAACACTTTATTTTAGTTGAAAATTCAACTCTTTTGTTGGAAATTTAAACACTCTCTTGAAAATTTATTTTTTCCTGTATTAATTGTTATATTCTAAACATTTAATTTTTTAATTTGGGTTTGTGAAGGAATGGCTTTAAATGAAAATTAATTTTTCCAGATTTAGTTAAAATTGCATCTTTCTTCGACCAAATTTTCGTCATTTTTGGTTGAAAAACATTCATTTTTTTGGATACAAAATTCTGTTTTTTGCAGATATTTATTTTTCGTTAAAAAATTCATATTTTAATTTTGTAAAAGTCCACAGGAATCTTTTTTGAATGGTAATTGAATTATATAAAAAATCATTTTTTTAAATAAAAAGTCATCTGCTTTACGAGAAATTATGTCTTTTTTAATATAAATGCAATTTTTTAATAGAGAATTCAACAATTTTGTGAAAAATTAATTTTTGTAGACAATTACTTTTTGGTTGAACATTATTCTTCGCTGTTTGAGTATTCAAGTATTTTTTTAAAGGATTGACTTAGTTTAATCTTTTTTAATTGTAAATTCAACTAATTGGCAAAAGTTTAACTACGTTATTAAAATTTTAATTTTTGATTAAAGGCATATGGGTATCGTTAAAAATGTAACTGTTTAGTAAAAAAAAGCCTTTTTTTGGTTTAAATTAATTTTTTAACTGAAAATTTAGTCTTTCCATTTTTTTGGGATTGATTTTTTTTCAGTTGAAAATGATCTTTCTTCAGTAAAAAAAATTGGCTTGGTTTGCAATTTCATGTTTGTTGATTGAAATATAAACTATGGCATGTTTTTGTTGAAAATTTATTTTTTGAGGTGCAAATTCAAACTAATAAATTTTAAAATTTTGAATTTCTATCCGAAATGCTCTTGTATTGCGCTTATAAAAAATTTGATGTTAAAAATATTTCAAGTTTAAAACAAAAAATCAAATAGTTATATTTCCAGTTAAAAGAAATAATATTTTCAACCAAGAAATAAATTTTAAACACATTAGATAAGTTTTCAAGCAAAAAACACAACTTTCATTTAAAATGATGAACCTTTAATTTTTAAAAAATTCTTTGAACCAAACAGATGAGTTTACAACCAAGAAAATGATTTTTTTTTACCAGAAAACGACTTTTCAAAAAATACATCTATTTCTAACTAAGAAAAATAAATTTTTATACAAAAAAAGGACAGTTACGTTTCAGTTAGGAAAAATAATTTTGAACGAAAAAAAATAATGTTCTACTAAAATAATGAATCTTCAATCAAAAGATTGATTTTCTACCAAGAAAGTCGAATTTGCAACTAACAATAAGGTGCATTTCATATTAAAATCCAACGCTGAAATAATCATATTTAGGTAAAAAATTAATTTTCTACTGATAATGACGAATTGTCAACGAAATATTTCAATTTGAAAACAAAAAATTTATTTTATTTTAAATCTCTGACACAAAAGGTGAATTTTTAACCAAATAAATGATTTCATCATCTAAAAAGATAAATTTTTGACTAAAAAAAATAATTTAAACGAAAATTAAAAAATTTTTCTACAAAAAAATGAATTTTTAACAAATTAATTGAAATTCTAACAAAACAGATCAATTTTTTACGAAAAAACATAGTTAAAAATTCATGTTTTTTGGTGTGCATTTTAAAATTTTTCTGTAGAAAATCATGTTTTTCATTTAAATTGAAATCAGTTTTAATATTTTTAAATAACAGAAATTTTTTGCTTCTGATATCTGAGTTGGCACCACAACTACCTTAAGGTTTAAAAAATAGTTAAATTTTTCAGCCAAAAAGATAAATTTTTTTGATGACAGTTGCATTTATAACAGTAAATTTAATTTTAAAGAAAAAAATATAACTTTATACCAACGAAGGTAAATTTTCTAACTCAAAGGAACGAATTTTTAACAAAATATTTAAATTTGCTTCTAAAAAATAGGACTATCAAAATAGTTTAATTTTCAACCTACAAATATCGTTTTCAGTTAGTTGAATTTAATGAAAAAGGACGCATTTTTTGCCAAATAGTTCAATCCTTAAATAAAAAGATAAATTTAAAAAAAATTAATTTTCTGATTTAAGAGGTGAATTGAAAACTAAATACATGAATTTTATACATAAGGAGGATAATTTTTTGACAAAAACTGACATGGCTACAATTTCATATTAAAAATTTAATTCGAACAAAAAACAATATGAACAAAATAATTGATTTAATAATCAGATAAGGGAATCTTTAAAAATTTTAATTTTTAACAAAGGTCGAACAAAGTAGATAAAAATTTCACCAGAAAAAGTTTAATTTTGAAGACAAGGCGGATTTTTTTGAAGGCACTGGAATTTTTAACACAAAAAAAAAGAATTTTTAACACGCAAGTTTACTTTTTTAACAAACAAGACAAATTTTCAACAAAATGTATGAGTTTTTAAGTTATGAATGTTAATTTCCAACCAAAACTGGTACAGTTTCAGTATCAGATAAAAAATTATTTAAATAAAAAAATCTAAACAAAATAGTAAAATGTTTAGCCAAAGCCCATTGTTAGACCAAGAGGCTTAATTCTAACAAAAAATAAATTTTTTTTAACAAAATATAGCGATATTCAATAAGTGTTGTATTTTTAAGTCCAGCAGAAAAATTAATATTTAAAAAAGAAATAGTTTCAAAATAAACCATTGTCTTCAACAAAAAAGGCGGATTTTCAACAAAATAGTTGAATCCTCTTTCAAAACAGGTTATTCCTTAATTAATGTTAAAATTATGAATAATATATTTACTATCAAATCTGGCATAGTTTATTTCTCAGACAAAAAATTATTTTTTGACAAAAAAACAAACAAATTTTCAACAAAATATTTAAGTTTTTAACTAAAAATGACTGTTACACCAAAAAGATTAATTTTCGAGAGAAAAGGACGAATTAAAAAAAAGTAGAGCATTTTTCAGTAAAGTTGTTGAATTTTTAAACTCAGAAACAAAAATGAATATTTATTTAAAAATTAATTTTACATCAAGTCTAATCTCAAAGAAATTTTGAATCTAGAAAATTAATTTTCTACAAAAAAAAAGAATTTTTAACAAATTCACGTAATTTGTTAAAAATTCTTATTTTTCTTTTTCTTTCTGAGTTTAAAATTCAACGATTTTACTGAAAAATACTCTATTTTTTTTAATTCGTCTTTTTCTCTAGAAAAATTATCTTTTTGGTGTAACATTCATTTTTAGTTAAAAACTTAACTATTTTGTAGAAAATTTGTTTGTTTTTTTGTTAAAAAATTATTTTTTCTCTGAAAATTGAACTATGCCAGATTTGGTTGAAAATTTATTATTTATAAACATTTATTTGAGAATAACTTGTTTTGGAAGAGGATTCAACTATTTTGATAGTCATATTTTTTATAAACAAATTTAAATATTTTGTTATTAAATTAGTTCCTTTGAATCAGAAAATTTAACTTCGTTAGTATAAAAGTTATCTTTCTTTGTTATAAATCAAATTTATTGTTGTAAATGCGTCGTCGAAAAAATTTATCTTTTTGCCTTAAAAATTAAACTATTTTATTAAAACTTAAGATAGTTGTGGTACCAAAAGTCAGATATCAGAAATATTTTTTTCTATTTTTTCAAAATATAATAACTCATTTCAGTTAAATAAAAACTGATTTTCTACAAAAAAAATTTAAGAACACACAAAAAAATGTTAATTTTAATCATGTTTTTTGGCAAAAAATTGATGTATTGGGTTCGAATTTCAACCATTTAAAAAGTAATTTTCAAAAATTCAGCATTTTGAATGAAAGTTGTGTTTTTTGCTTGAAAACTTATCTAATGTGTTTAAAATTTATTTCTTGGTTGAAAATATTATTTCTTTTAACTAGAAATATAACTATTTGATTTTTTGTTTTAATCTTGAAATATTTTTAGCATTTCGGATAAAAAATCGAAATTTTAAACTTTATAAGTTTGAATTTGCAAACTCAAAAAATAAATTTTCAACAATAACATGTCATAGTTTATATTTCAATCAACAAACATGAAATTGCAAACTGAAAAAAAACAATCTCAAAAAAATGGATAAACTAAATTTTTAGTTAAAAAATTAATTTAAGCCATAAAAAAGGCTTTTTTACTAAACAGTTACATTTTCAACAAAAACTATAAGTCTTTAATCAAAAGTTTAAATTATAATAATTTAAAACAATCCTTAAAAAAATACTTGAAAACTCAAACAAAAAAGAAGAATTTTTAACCAAAAAGTTGCATTTTCATTCGAAAAATGATATTTCTACTAAAACGGATATATTTTTAAATCTAAAAGAAAAATTTGGTAAAAAAAGTTGAATTTACTGTTATAAAATATTTCAAATGATTTTTCACGATGAAAATATGAATTTTTAAACAAAAAATAAGTCTCTACGAAAAAATTAAACTTTCAATCCAAAAAGACGAATTTTTAACAACAAAAATGAATTTTTCACAAAATTGTTAAATTCTCTACTAATCAGTTGCATTTGTATCCGAAAGGATAAAATTTCTCTTAGAGCAGGTGATTTTTTATTTAAAAAAATGATATTCAATATTGTTGAATTTTCATCCAAAAAAGATTCCAGTTGACTTTTCAAGATTAAACTATGAATTTTTTGCAGAAAAGTAATATCTACAAATAAACAGAATTTTCTAACCACAAGGATTAATTTTTTTTCAACCAAAAATGACGAAAATATAACAAAATAGTTGAATTCTTTACCAAGTAGTTGGTTTTTTAATTTTATGGAACAAAGATGCAATTTTAACTAAAAAAGGTAAATTCTTAATAAAAAACTACATATTTTTTTAAAGTTTAAATTTTACCCAGAGAAGATTCAGTTCCATTTTCAACACCAGAATATAAATTATGAACAAAAAGTAAATTTACTAAGAAATAGATCAATTTTCTACAAAACAGTGGAATTTTCAAGCAAAAAGTATGTGTTTTTAACAAAATAGTTAAATTCTCAAACAAAATTTTGCAGTTTTATCCACAAAAGATCAAATTTCTCTCAAAAGAGCTAAAGTTTTATTTTTTTTAAAAATCAAAAAAATATATTTTCCTCTGTATGTTTTCTTTAAAATTCGCCATTTTGGACATAAAATTAATCTCCTATTTTGAAAAATCATCAATTTGGGTGACGATTCAACTATTTACCTACAAATTTGTGGTTTTTATATTTGGAATCGCCAGTTAAAAATCCTTTTCTTTAATGATAATTATTTTTTTTAAACTGAAAATTTAACTCACATTTTTTGTTCTAAACTAATATTTTAAAGATAAAAATTAATCTCTCTTCATTAAAACTACGTGCTTTGTGAAAATTCATCTCTCTAGGATTAAAATTCGACTATTTTGTTTAATCATGTTTTGATGTCGAAAATTTAACTGTTTTTTTATTTATTATTTTCGATTGAAAATTCATACATTTCTTTGACAACTCAACTGTACATGGTTAAAAAATTCGACTATTTTGTTAAAAATTTAATCCTTTACTTGCCGGGGGGGGGGGATATCCGAAAATTGGTAGCCTAGTTTACGGATGATCCCTAAGGTAGTTTAAGGACGGCTCCTAACGTTAATTTTTGATTTTATTCCGTCCGCTTAGAAAGCTAGCTCTAGGGGGGGGGGTCAAATATCCGAAATTTGGTAGCCTAGTTTACGGATGATCCCTAAGGTAGTTTAAGGACGGCCCCTAACGTTGAATTTTGATTTTTTTCCGTTCGCTTAGAAAACTAGCTCTCTCCCCTGGAAAATATTCTCCACATCGCCGGCTTGACATTGGAAAAATAAAAATATTCGTGATCGATCGTTGGCGGCAATTCGGAAACAGCCCTCTCAGGAGAAATATATTTTCACACCACGTACACAGTTTTTCCCGACTGTGGCAGTGGGATTCCATTGGTTAATTTTAAGAGAGTCGTGTGATTCGCACCAGTTCGTATCCACGATTCTTGTAGTGTGTCGTGTAGGCAAGAGCATTCAGTTGATTTAACGCGTCGCCTTTGATGTGCGCTTGATCCTCTGGAAGCGGATCGGATCGAGTGAGTCTGGAAGATGTCCTTCCAGATTCCCGATGCGGAATCCCTTTTCGTCGGAGAGCCAAAAGGGATATCGATGCATCCACGTAGGTCTGGAACCCTGTGTCGCATCACATCACATCCCGTCGTATCGGATCGCATCGCGCGCGCATCTTCCTTTATAAGGAAGGGGGGCACAAAAAGTCGCTGGACTTCACTTTTTCTGCGGTCACTATCCTACCGTGGCCACCTCGTCAACGACACCCAATGGTCTCCCTCGAGTTGATGGGAATATCAACACTGAGCGACCTTTTCTTAGAATAAATGAACAAGACTGAATTAGAATTTAGTATAATATCGTTCCAAAACACGAAGACTAACTAACTGAAAGTGTTGAAGGTACAGTGTGAAGTGAGGAAATAAATGTTCGCAAGATTTTTTTTGGTTTTAAAATATTAAGTTTATTTTTATAATTACTTATTACATCATTATTATTTTTCAAATTTAAACTAAAAGATGTATTTAGATTATAATCGAGGGGCTTCACTGAAGAAATCTCAGGACGACCGGGGACCAGGCTTTCTCAACACTAATGTGTGAATATAAAGAATTATGATTATTATTTTAAGCGTAGTACAAGTTGCGGCCAACTGTTGGCGCTGCGTGTTCGTCCCGCCACATACCACCCCGCTCGGCAAGGTCCACATCTATCCTTGTTTCGCACACGTGATTTAAAATCAAAACAGTGAAAGTGTTTACGAATTTTTTAAAAAATGAATCCGACGAAGATCGAATTGAACAAACGTAGGTGTGTTGTTCCTGGATGTTCCTCGTCTCGCCACGTTCAGCATCACTAATTTCCGAAGGACGAAAAAAAGGTTTGAAGTGGTTAGAAGCGGTATCTAACCCGCTCCTGACGAACCTAACCTATTTATATTACATTGTATTAGATGAGTTGCAAATATGTTTCAAGTTTTTAAATTAAATATTTTCATCAACAAAGTAAATAAAGCAAGTGAAAAATTACTTCAGCTTTCGAAGCTGTAATAATTTATGTAATTCCGTTTAGTATTGTCATTTCCTGAAATTATCATTTAATGATAAAAGATGGATTTTCTTATTTTTCACAGATTTCTATCAAAAAAATGCCTGCCAGCAATCATCAATCGCGCATTACCACCGCGTGTAGTTTTTTGTCTTTTAACGGTCAATTTATTTTTAATACAAAATAAAAATATCAAATTATTTTTTTTTTTTAGTTTTTATTTGGTTTTCAGAGTATATAAATATAATTTTTTAGAAAATTCAAAAAGTTTGTTAAAATTTCGTATATGGCAAATAAATTTTTTTTTAAATATTGGTTTTTAAATAACTAATTAATTTTTAAGAAAAAAGTATGAATTCTCAAGGAAAGATTTAAAAGTTGATGAATAAATTTTAAATATTTTTAATTTAAATAAACCAATCTAGAAATCATCTGAAAAAAGATAAATTCTCAACGAAAAATTAGATAATTGAGATTTTAATACAAAAATATTTTGATTTTAAATAAAAGCAGTCGAATTTCTTAATGAAGAAACGAATTTATAAATAAATAGTTAAATATTTCATCAAAAGGATTAATTTTTTGACATGTACAATCATTTTTCGCAAAAAAATAATTTTCAACAGAAGATTCAATGGAGTTTTTTAAAAAATTGTTTAACTTTTGATCTAGTCGTCAAATTTTTAACAAAATAATTTAATTCTCAACCGAAAAAGATTCTTATTTCTAACTAAACTTTTGCAATTTTAAAAATGAAAAAGAATTTTAGGTAAATTATAATTTTAACGAAAAAAAAGTTCTTAACGCAGAATGAAATTTGCAAATAAGTATCTATTTGTCAAGTTTCATCGTTGATTTGCTTTGAGGATTTTATAGTTTTAATTTCTTTACGCTCGACGAGAAAATTTAAAAAGATTTTTGAAGATTCTAAATTTTTCGGAAAAGTATGTAGATAATTTCCAAGATTTCTTTATTTTTTAGAGGATTTTACTAAATTTAAGGAAAATTTTAAATCAGTTTATAATACATTTGGGACTTTTTGACACTTGGAAAAATTTAAAAAATATTTTAATAATTTTTTTAAATCTTTTTAAATATTCAAAATATTTTGAATCGCCTTAAAATATCTGAAACTCCTACATATATTTTCAACTGACTCTTATCAATTCCAAAACTCTCTTTAAATCTTCCGGATTCGTTTTAGACAAATGTCGAAATCTTTAGTGAGGTTTCAATATATTTTTAAAAAACTTCCTTAAATTAATTTTTTTTTTATCTTTTTAAAAATTTTATTTTAAAAGTAATTTTTAAAAATGGAAAAAAATCGCAGTAAACTCAAGAAAAATGTATTTTTATTTTTTGAAATCCTTGAAACTTCTTAAAAGATTTTCCCAATTTTTATCCAAATTCTCAAAACATTGAATTTTATTTTTAATTTTTGTAAATCTTTTCAAACTACGTTTTAATAATTTTCAAAACTTTTAAACCTTAGAAATGTGTTTTAAAAGTATTTGAATTTTTCTAAATGTTTTTTTTAATTCTGATAAACAAAAAAAAATGCGTTCAAAGCTTCCAGACTCTGCTTTGACAATTTTCGAAACCTTTTCAAATAATTTAAACTCTTTTTGTATATTACCATAAACTTAAAGAACTTCAGTATTTTAGAATTTTTCAAATCTTTTTAAAAATTTTCTTTGAAAAGCCATTTTTAAATATAAAAAAATCTCAGGGATCTCAAGAAAAATATATGTTTATTTTTTGCAACTTTTTAAACTTTTTAAAAAGTTTTCACAATTTTTGTCGAAATCTCAAAAAATTAAATTGTATTGTTAATTTTTATAAATCTTTACAAATTACGTTTCAATCATTTCTGAAACATTTAAGCCTTAGAAATGTATTTTAAAATTATTTAAATTTTTCTAATTGTTGTTTTTTTAATTCTGAAAATTTTTAAAGATTCTTAAGAAGCTTCGAAATTTTTATTTACAAAGATTGAAAAATTTATATTTATTCAACTTAAAACATTTTTTTCAAGTTGTAAAGTAATTTTGAATCTTCTTAAAACTTCGAAATTATTATTTATTTAAAAATTTCATAAAACTTTATAATCATGCTAATTGAATAATGTGCGATAGCACCTGTACACTCAATAAGACAACACATTGATACTTCTAGTTTAAGTTGCGGCCAACTGTTGGCGCTGTGCTTCTTCATATTTCTACCATTAAGTTGAGAGGGCCGCCGGCGACTAACTTATCCAAAATCCTAAAGTCGTCCCTATAGCAGAGTTGGGAACGTATAATACTCTAGGTAATATACGTGGTTTTCTACGCGTATATTACTACGTATATTACGCCCCTAGTTTTCTACGCGAAT
>JAAAKG020120591.1:3617-15083 GCA_010014905.2 Druon quercuslanigerum
GAATGAATGATTTTGAGTGTTTACAATTGGAAAATTTTGAAGATGCAAAATGGAAAAATTTTCAATTTGGACGATTTGCAAAATTGGAGAATTTTTAATTTGCATGATTTTAAATTTCAAATTATTTCTTTTGAATATTTACAAATGGAAACTTTTAAAGACGCAATTGAAAATTTTTCAATTTGTACAATTAAAAATTTTTAATTTGCACAATTTAAAATTTTTGAATTTGCACAATTTAAAATTTTTGAATTTGCACAATTTAAAATTTTTCATTTTGAATGCTTACAATTGGAAAATGTTAAAAATGCGAAATTTAAAATTTTTCAATTTGCACTTTTAAAAATTTCGAATTATTTAGTTTGAATATTTTCAATTGGAAAGTTTTGAAGATGCAAAATGGAAAAATTTTCAATTTGGACGATTTAAAATTTCGAGTTATTCATTTTGAATATTTTCAATTGGAAAATTTTGAAGATGCAAAATGGAAAAATTTTCAATTTGGACGATTTAAAATTTCGAATAAATGATTTTGAATATTTACAATTGGAAAGTTTTTAGATGCAAAATTGAAAATTTTTCAATTTGCACGATTTAAAATTTCGAATTATTTATTTTCAATATTTACAATTGGAAAATTTTGAAGATGCAAAATTGAAAATTTTTCGATTTGCACAATTTGAAATTTCTCAATTTGCACAATTTAAAATTTTTCAATTATTTATGTTGAACGTTTACAATTGGAAAATTTTTAAAATGCAAAATAGAAAATTTTTCAATTTGCACGGTTTAAAATTTCGAATAAATGATTTTGAGTATTTACAATTGGAAAATTTTTAATTGTCTAAATTGAAAATTTTTCAATTTGCACGATTGGAAATTTCGAATAATTTATTTTGAATATTTACGATTAAAAAATGTTTTCTTCATAAGGATGTATATAAATAAAGATGATAAGAATTCGATGGCGTTGGTGATTTTCGAAATCAAAAGTCAGATTTGTAATCTAAATCTTTCAGACTAAAGAATTTTTGAGTGTGAATGATAAAAATTGTAGCATTTTTAATTGTAAAACCAAGTACTTGCGAAATATTTTATTGTAAATTGTCAGAATTTAAAACACCTCAATTTTGGCGATTTGCAGTTTATAATGCTCAAATTTCAAACATTTATAAAAAACAAATATTAAATTTTGTAATGAATTTAATTTTTGTATGATCAAATTTTAAGAGTTTGTAATTGCAAATGTTGCAAATTAATGAAATTTTGATTGAAAATAATTAATATTACAGAATCATTGTTCATTGTAAAAATTAAAACTTGTATATATTTAATTAAAAATTTAGCAAAAGTGAAAAATATCCAATTTTAGAGGTTTATTATTAAAGATCTATAATTTCGAAAATTTATAATGAATTTCTTCCATTTTAAAGATTTGCGGTTTAAAATTCATGAATTTTCCAGAGTTACAATGAAAACTTTTTGAATTTTTCAAACACAGAATTACAAATTTTAGACATGGATAAATAATAGAATAGAATAGAATAGTTGAAATTTGTATATTTTAGTTGAAAATTTGAATAATTAAAAATTTTTTAATTTTGAATAATTTCAATTTCAATTGAAGGCACTTCCATATTCAATCCTTATAGTAGAAAATGATGCAATTTTAAATTCTTTTTTTTAAATAATTTAATTTTTAATTGAAATTGAATTTAATGAAAAAAAAATGAATTTAATGAAAATTGAAATTTTTTTCATCTTATAGAATTTCAATTGCATATGCCAGTCATATAAATCAGTAAATAAAAATGTAACAAAAATTAATTTTGATTATCATATTTTTTCATAAATAAAAAAAAAATTTAATTCTGGACCATTGCCGCGATTTTTTTATGGAGTTGGTTCTTTCCTTCAAAATGTTCCATTCGTGGCTTTTTAAAGTAATAACTGGTAAGTCAAAAGTTCTTTTTTTTAGATAAAAAAAGTTATACTGCTCTTTCTCAGTCAAAATCTATCAAAACAGCTGCTTCTTTCAGGATATTTTTTTAATTTAGTTTATTGGCAAATAATTCGAAAACAAGTTTTATGAAAAACCTGGCTTAAAAGGATTGCATTCCTCTCGGGCAGAATTTAAATCACACCTTTCGTGAAGGCTACTTTCTAATACTTTTAGTAATTTATTTTTTTTACTAATCAATATGTATTTATATGTTTCCGCAATAAATTAGACACATTGCGTCATCTTCTGAGCCCAAGATCAATTTGAAAAAACAATGATGAAGCCCTTAACGATTATTCACAAATTATTGTAGCGATTAGCCTCGGTTAAAGATGCAAAATCTCTACATTGGGTTTACTTTAGGCACTTTGCTTTTATTTATAATTTTCGACTATACCAAGTTTTCAATATCTAATATCCTTAAAGTTTTAGAACCAAGAAGATGTAACTTATATAAAACCACAGTTTAACAAAGTTCATTGTTTGAGAAACTGTCGACAAAGCAGTCGTTATCATGAAGAACATGGTGTCATATAGAGTAGTTGATTCGATTGCCTTGTTACCTGCAATAACCCGGTGGTAAGTCGGCAGAGTTCAAAATGAGTTTCTCTGGTGTTATTGACTTCCTAACTTTCCAGAGCACATCTTCAAATGTGTGGAGTTCGTGATGCTTCCGCCTCCTTATTGGTTCACCAAACAAAAAAGAAAACAAAGAAAGATTTCAGTTATGGATGTTAAGGAGGTGTTTTGCGAAGAGTGGCTGTTAAGGGAAATTGGAATATAGAAATCCATTTCCTTTATTGTTCACATTTTGTTCTAACGAATTTGCTAAATTTGTAGGTTCTTCAAGTTATTCATTCCACAGGATGTCCCACCACCATTGGAACAACAGGATAGACTGAAGGATAGACAAAAAAAATAAGTCAAAAATTCAAATACAAGAATATTGTGCGGTCATTTGTTTAGAAACTAGAGAATAACAAAGTTCCGTGTAGGTGTGATGCCGCGCGTAGTGTGAGGGCCGCCAGCCTCCCCGGCTGCCTCACATGTTGATGCCACAAAATTCAAACTACAAGCTGTTCCTAATTGCAAACTGCAATCTGTAAAATCGGGACAGCATTATCAAACTACAGTTTCGGCAAACATTATTTATCCACTATCAACATTTCAAAGCAATTGTTATTATTTTTTTTTTAATTGAAAAGTGTTTGGTAAGCATAAAAACTTCAGAACCAATACACTTCTTAATTAAGAAGAATAACAAAATTCACATTCGGAACAATCCAGATTATATTCCCAACCCCATAATAATATTGAACAAGCCTCCAAATTTACCTCTAGTATTTTTGACGAAACAGTTCAAAAGTTAGTCCATCTAAAGAAGCTAAACCTTTAGAAAACGCCAGATTATTTTCGCAACCCCATAATAATATTAAGCAGCCCCTAAAATCTACTCTAAACGAAACAGTTGCAAAGATTCACAGAAATCGCTTTTTGAAATGGTAATTTATGTTCCCAATTGCAAAATACTATTAACTAACCCCCCAATCACCAATGAGGTTGCATTTTCCACTACCGGAGTGTATGCTTATTTGATTTGAAGTTTTGAATTGACTATTTAGGTAAGTATTTTTATACTGCTATTTTTTACCACATTTATCTTCAGTTAGAACACCGATAGTGTGAAGCTTGTTTTATATTTTCTTTAGTGTGTGGATATGTAAAAGAAAGTAACTATAAAAACTATAAAAATATTTTTATAAACATTTATTTCGTATCGAGGCAAGTGCTTTTGCAATGATATTTCTTACCACTCTCATATTTAATTAAAACAGTGATGGTACGCGTTTACTTGATCAATATTATCTTTAGTGTGGTAATATGAAAAGTACTAGGGGTTGATTTTTTGCGTTGTTTGATAATACTTTGGGTTTTGGGAACATAATCTGGATTTTTTAAATTTGAATTTTGTCATTTCTTTCAATTAAAAAGTGTATTGGCTGTTTTACAGGGAGTCAATTCTGAACTGTTTCGTGAAAAGTACTAGTGGTGGGTTTTGGGGGTTGTTGAAAAAGCAGAACTGAAGGAATGTTTATTTTTTTTAAATTGCAGAATGTCCGCATCAAATGCTACTTTTAAAATCAACTCTCACAGAATAAGAATAATTTATGAAAAAATTCTAAGGAAGTTCTGAAGTTTTCAGGCTTACCAAACACTTTTCAATTTTAAAAGATAATTAAAAATTGATTTAAAATGTTGGTAGTAAATAAATAATAATTGCTAAAACTGTAGTTTGATGGTGCTGTCCCGATTTTATAGAGTGCAATTCGCAATTGGAAACAACTTGTAGTTTGAATTTTGTGGCACCAACATGGGAGGCAGCCGGTTAGAGCCAGGGAGGTTGGCGGCCCTCACACTACGCGCGGCATCACACCTACACGGATCTTTGTTGCTCTGTAGTTTCTAAACAAATGACCGCACAACATTCTTGTATTTGAATTTTCGCCTTATTTTTTTGTTTTCTATCCACCATTGCCCGTTGTCCACAGGTGGTGGGACACCCTGTGTATTGCATATGCTGTACAATATAAATACAATTAACGTATAACTCAATGTCATGACACAAAAAAAGAAGGATCATTTTTGTTTTAGCTTATAAATTTTGCACTTGAAATGAAAGTTTATTTTTTCAAAATGATAACATTTCGAGTTTGAAACTATAAGATGATCATAGCTGCATTATCATTCTCCGCTGTACCATTTTTGTTTGAACTCAAAAGAAGACCACATCAGCGTACTTTTAAAAATCGGGGTTTTTCTGTGATTCGAATGTCAAACAAAGGTTTCTAGAATAATGTATTCATGTGTGGAGATTCATCGAACACAAAAGCAAACAAAAAAAGGTTTTAGTTTCTGCTTTGAGAGTTGTATTAAGAAGGGTAGATGTTAAGTGAAATTGAAATCCAAACATCTTTTTTTTCATTGTTTATATTTGTTTTGAATAAGTGTGGAAAATTGTCCGGTTCTTAGATTTAACTATTCTAAATTGTATATGATATATAATATGAAAACAATTAGTATATCTTTCAGTATCATTTAAATGTGATCCTGTTGCGTTTAGAAAAATATGGTTGTCAGAAGAATGCACATGCTGTCTAAATATATAATTAATATCACTAAAATGTCAGTCTGAAAATTGTCCAAAAATAAGGTTGCCAGATGAATGTATACATATATTAAAATTCATCGAACACAAAAGCAATCAAAAAGAATTTTTAGTTTCTGCTTTGAGAGTTGTATTGAGAAGGGTAGGTTTCAAGAGAAATTGAAATCAAATATCTATTTTTCATTGTTTACATTTGTTTTTAATAAGCGTGAAAAATTTTCCGTTTGTAAAATTTAATTATTCTGACTTGTGTATAATATATAATCTGAAAACACTTAGTCTATCATTTAGTATCATTTAAATCTGATCCTGTTGCCTATCAAAAAATGTCGTTATCAGAAGAATGCGCATGCTGTCTAAATATATAATTAATATAATTAAAAAGTCCATCTCAAGATTGTCAAAAAATAAGGTTGCCATATGAACAAAAAATATTCTTGTTAGAAGGATGCACATTAGTGTGTTTCAAAAATGCATTACAAATTTTTTTTTCACTCTAGAGGAAAAGACACCCCCCTCCCGAAGTTTCCATTTCCATCTAAAGAAAATCCGTAATTTTTTTCGAAATTGTATGAGTGTCTACGAAATAAAACTATAACAATAACTTTTATTTCCAACCCACCCTCTCCCTCCCCAAGCACCCTAAATATGCCCAAAAAATCAAAAAATTACATTTTTAAGTATTATTGTTACTTTTTAGCAATTTGCGTCTTCTTTTTCATACAAATACATACAAAAGGACAATTTGAATATCTGCCATGACTTTTTTAACATTTTTTAATTCTATGGTATATTAAAATGCAACAATTTGTCATTGTTTGGGGTACTAAATTTTTATAAAATCATTATGTACTTATTTAAACAATTAATTACTGTTCATTTTCAAAATTTCAAAAAATCGAGCCAGATATATCCACTTTTTTTAAATTGGTATCCTATGCTACGTTCTCTTGAATAATTATATAATTTTTGATACATTTCTTCTAATGATTAACAATTTTCTATTTATTGAAACAATTAAGAAGTGGTAAATTTATTCTTTCTATACAATATACAGTCAGAAAAATAATTGCATGTGTTCTGTTCTATTTCTTTTTTTTAGTTATCGAAGAAACGCTGCTTGAGCAAATAAGAATTGATTAAACAAATGTAAATTTATTAAACATTAAAAGAAATGTGTCAAAATTGTTTAATTATTCAACAAAAAGTAGCATAGGATACTAATTTAAAAAGAAAGTTGATATATCTGGTACAATTTTTGGTCATTTGAAAAAAGGACAATGAATAATTATTTAAATAATTACATAATGTTTTTATACAAATTAACTACTCCAAATAATGACAAACAGTTACATTTCAAGAAGAAAATACAAGAACTTTTTACGTTTTTGGAGAGTTAATAATTTTAAAAAAAATTTATATTTGTTTAACTAATTGAAAATTGTTCAAAAAGTCATTGCAAAAATTTAAATTGTCACCTGTCAAACCCTGAAACATGAGTTCAATTTTGCGAAAATTCAAAATTTTCCCATGTTAATTAAATGTGACTTTGAAGTGCCCCGTGGAACGTGTAATTTTTTAATTTCCAAAAAATACTGATTTTTTTTCTCGGTAAGTGAAAACTTGGGGGGAACTGGAAATGACAAAAACTGTTGAATGACATAATAAAATCGATACACTACAAATTATAAATTTTATTCTGACATTTAATAGTTTTTGAAAAATAGGAAATCGTATAAAAATACATTTGTGATAAAAAAAAAATTTTCTTCAAGTTATTAAAAATATAAAGTTTCAACCTATGCAATTGGTACTATTGTTTAGCCCTCGGTCTGCAGACATTTAAGGTTTGCCCCTTATATCATGAAATCCCTCATTTCATGTGTTTAACGATTATTATTACACCATTAGGCCGTTTCCCTTTCGGGGTAGGCGTGACTCACTCGGTGGGGAAGGGTGTAATGTGAGAAAGAGGATATAGAATTTGTACATTGATCTAGAAGTCTCGTGTTATTTATTCAAATAACACGTTCATTCCGCAACACTGCTCCGACTCAGGTTGCTGATAAATCTCTCCAGCAATCACCCCGAGTGAAGATCCTCACAGTGTCGTCATGTGAGGATCCCCACTTGGATCCATTAGTGTCCAAGGTCTTTTGTTTCAGGCGTCATGCACTCTAGTGGCACTCTTCTCATTAACTATTTTCTGCCATACTTTTATGTCCTGTCAAACTTCTCTAGCTTCTTAAACGTTCATGCTTTTTTTCATGCAGGTTCTCGTGTTTCTATGGCTTCTTATGTCCCTTCTGACTAGTGCCTCATTCACACATTCCAACCATTCTTCAACTAGCGTTTCTTCCGATCCACATTCTTTAACGATTATCTCGTTATTCACTTTGTCCATCCGAGTTTTCCCGCATATTATGCGCAAGAATCTCATGTCGATCGCGTTAATTTTACTCTTATCTTTTTCTTGATAGGTCCATGTCTTGCTGCCGTATAGTACAGTTGGTACAAATATAGAATTATTATATCCCTAACCTCAGTGACATAGACTTTCTCAACTGAGTTTTCTAATGCAATGTGTTCTGCATCGCAGTTGTGGTGTCTTATAGCTTTATTTCCGGATTGTCCCCTAACATGGTCTCTGAAAGCGTCACTCACCCCGCCTGCCTCATATTGCAATTCCCCTTTGCCATTTCTCACGTTGACGACTTCTGTACTTTTAATTCCTTTCATTGCTTTATAGATTAGTTTCTTGTTTCCTTCAAAGTCGTTTTGTATTTTCTTGTCTTCTTCTGCTCTGACTTTATCTTTGCTTTCTCTAATTAATCCGACATTCTTCCTACAACCGCGGTACCACACATCATATGCCTTCGTATTTTTTGTTTCGTATAAGCGCCTCCCAAGTTACCTCATCTATGCTTTCGATTATCTTATTTTGGAAATCTATTCGCACATCCGGTTTCTCTAGGTTCTCAATTTTGATTCGTGTTTGTTTTGTTTTCTTGATTCTCTTTTGTTGTCTATCCCCGAATTATGTTAATTTTGGATATCAGAACCCTTATATCATGACCCTTGTATCTTTAACTAGCTCTCTCAGTCTTTCATCAGCAACAACAAAGTCAATTATACTGTGACTATTGCCTTTATATTGGGTGTACATGTGGATCATTTTATGCATAAACAAAGCATTTGTAATAAACAGACCCCTTTCTAAGCATAAGGCAACTAATTTGTCTCTGTTATAGTTTGTTCTTGGATCCCCAAAATTATCTAGTACTCTTTCTGTATCCTGGTTTTGGATGCCTATCTGTTCATTTATATCTCCTAGCAGAACTATTCTTTCAACGTGATAGCAAATATTTATCGTGTCATTTAAAGTGTCCCAGAAGGCGTCTTTTACTTATCTGGGATCACTTTCAACTGGCGCGTAACATGCAATAACAAATAAAGTTCTGATTCCTACTTTCATTCTAGCCCACAGCAATCTGCGAGATACAAAATCATGATCGCCGAGATACTAATTCGCTCTTTCATTCAAAATAAGACCTACTTCTTGCCTACGATGTGTCACTATATACTCCGAACCATATTTCAAATCCACCCTTCAACAACCCATTTTCTATGTCCCTACTATCGCATCCCTTTTTCTTTGTTTCAGGCACACATGAAATATCTAGTTTCCTTACGTGAATAGTTTCTCGTCATTTTTTTAACTTGACATCATTCACCCCCCTAACATTTTAAACACCCAGTCTCCATTCTTCGCCTAAAATTTGACCCTTACATTTTCCGTGTGCATGGCTTATGTCAATTGAAGTTAAAGTCCTTTCCCAGGCTATTTTATTGTTTGTATTATTCATTGTTCAGTAGCAATTCATCATATGGTGGAAATTATAGTTATAACGTCTATCCCTCTAAACTTCAGTTAATGAGAAAGGGTTGGGTGGGGGGGCGAGAGAGTCGTCTGAGGTTGATGTTTTTATACTGAGAAGATGGCCAGTCTTCTACAGCATTGCATTAGATGGGAGTTCCTGTGATCCCATCTTATAGTAGCCGGCCGTCCTCTGGGCAGGAAACCAATATACATATATATATATGTATATATAAATTTTAAAAATTCGTTAAAAACGTTTTAAAAACCCCACAACCTTGATAATTCTTTTAGACTTAGTAAGTGTATTATATATTACTGAAATTTGAATAAATTTAAAAACTTTAAAAAATTGTATTAAATTTAAATTAAAGAAATTGTATGCATTTTTTAACTAATAAATTCGTAAAAATAATCGTAATAAAATACGTAATGGAAAAAGAGTAGCCATCTCCCCCATATATTTAGTCCTAAGATTGATCAAGTATATTACCGATCGGTGCTTATACAAATTAGTAAGGACCTTGTATTATCCTATTCCTTAGTGGGCTATTTAGCCCTAGGGATTTTTCTTTAATAAATACACATAAAAATAAATACAAAATAAAAAGTAACTTCTGGCATACAGAATTAAATAATTCGTCAATGGGTGACTCACCATAAACTCTCACTTCCGTGTCACTTGAGAATTCCAACCATACAGCAAACATCCCTTACACAAATAAGCATACAAAAAGGTAAAAATAATGCTTCCTTAACAGTTTCTGGTAAATTATACAATTAAATAATAATCCCTATGAAATTCAAGCTCTTAATGCACCACAAATTCCACAACCTCAATTTATAAAACATTACATTTTATCACGACAAAAATCTTCAATAACAGAAGAAATTAATTATATTCATATAAATCACTCCGTGTGAAACACTCCAAGCTTGTTCGATATTTGCGCCTATGTTTCCAACCCGTAACTTGACTTCAAAAAGTCTCCATCGGCTTCACAGGACATTACATATTCCAAATTCTTGTGTTGGTACTACAGGCTACCTTGTATGTTTTTCGCATTGATATGGCAACCTCAACAAATTCGAATATATCTTATAGACCTTGATAAATAAAAAAAACTTTTGTTTCAAAAATTTATGTCACAACCGTTCTAAATAACATATTATTTGTCGCGCATTGGACTATATGTTTCATCAAGTTTACTAGTATAACCGCAAAAATGTTCAGAAAACATTTTAAGTATACATGGCTTTTTGTAATGTGGAATCAATTATGAAAATGCCATAACCATGGTACCCGTGAAATTATACAACCTTGACCAGTTTTTTACTTCAAGGAAAAATGTACAATAATGTGGAATTGTGGTAAAGAACTAATTATTCTGATGCAACGAAATGATTTTGTACATGATGATGAAGAACAATATATATGCGAAGAATTTCCTGTCAACAAACGCATATTTATTGAAAAATTAAAGCAGCTGCTATTCCTAGTCTTTGGTACATTTAATTCGTATAACTGTATCGAATCTTTCCAAAAATACTGTAAAAATAAACAATGTTTTCACTATAAAACGACTGCAAAAGTTTGGTAAAAAATCTCCTGATTTTTCTTTAAAATTGTGTACAATTTAAACAATGTAAGCATCCGTAGCTCAAGCTTCTTTGCAATGCAGCAGTACCCACACAAAAATTTGAAATATGTAATTTCCCCCGAAACCGATAGACACTTATTAAAGTCAAGACACAAATCAAAAACCATGGTACAAACATTGTGTAAAATAAAATTTTTCAAAAATTGTATCCATATGGATACATTTAGCTGTTTCGAAAATAACAATTACTTTTTTCAAATATATTTTAGTTTCGTTGATTAGATTTTTTAGTATTTTTTGTTGAACTATACATTTTTCCGTTCAATTGAATAATAATTTACTAAATTTGAAAATCACTTTAGTACTTCAGACTTCTCACTTTCCCCTGTTGCGCTCTTTGTCTTTTTTAAACAATTCCTTTTTTACCCCTTTTCTGAAAAAAAGTTTCCTTTTTTTCTGTTTTTTTTTTCGCCTAGATTTAATAGGAACTATTTAAACCTAATAAAAAAATTCAACACTTTTGGTTAAAAATTTATCTTCCTGGATACCAAATTAGTCGCTTTGAATTCAAAATTAATTTTTTGATAGAAAAATGGTTTTTTTTGTAAGAAAATTAATATTCTATGGGGGTTAGTGAAATTTTTCCATTGCAAAGTCGACTATTAGTGGAATTCAGTTAGTGGAAAGCTTGTAATGTGTCCCCTAAGGGTTATCATTTTTCATTCACCCTCTTCCTATTCCTCAACACACCTCCCACACCCTTTTTTGGTGGTGGGAGGGGGACCTACAGCTTAAGGTGGGTTCCGAACCACCAGAACCT
>JAAAKG020120602.1:0-15083 GCA_010014905.2 Druon quercuslanigerum
ATATATATTATATATATTATATATATATATTATATTATATTATATATTATATATATATTGATATCGTTATTTGAAAATTCAATTATTTGGTTGAAGTATTTTTTCAAAATTTATCTCTTTAGTTAAATTTAACTGCTTTTTCTTAAAAATTGAAATCTTTTTTATAGAAACATCAGCTATTAAATTTGTCGTTAAAAATTGAAATTTTTTATTTAAATATACAACTACTTTGGTAAAATATAATTTCACTTTGGATGAAAAGTAATCGTTTTAACTGAAAATTTCATTATTCATTTTTTGGTTAAATATTGACATATTGCAGATGACAATTCATTTATAATGTTTAAATACGTCTTTTTGGTTTAATTCAGCTGTTTTCTATTGCAAATAAAAATATTCTTGTGTTGAAATATTAACCATAACATTTTTCTTTGCAAATTCATCTTTCTTTTTTTAAATTGATCTATTTTGGTGAAAATTTCTTCTTCTTTGGTTGAATTGTTTCATTTTTGGTTGCAAATATATCATTTTTAGTTAAAAATTCAACGTTCTTTTTTATCAGATTAAAGTATTTCCGTCAACATTAGTATTTTATGGTTTAAATATTAAATATAACGTTTTTTGTTAAAAGTTCAAAAAATAGAATAAAAAAATTAATTAAAAAAATGATTTAGTTTTGAACCGCTTTGTTTAAAAACAATTTCTTTATTGTTGAAAATAATATTTTTAAATGAACATTTCACGGTTCAATTTTTTGTTGCAAAATGATATTTCTTAGTTTAAAATTCAACTCTTTTCTTAAAAATTATTCTTTTATGTTTGAAGGCTAATCATTTTAACTAAACATTAAACTATTCCTTTTTTGATTGAAAATATATCTTTTTTAGTTAAAAATCAAATATTTGGTTGAAAATGCACGTATTTTGTTAAGAATTCATTATTTTGGGTTAATTCAACTGTTTTTTATTACAAATTTTATTCTTTTTTTGTTGAAATATCTACTTTTGCATTTCTTGTTCATATCAACTATGACTTTTTTTTTAATTGAAAAAAATTTAATGGTATAGGTATAAACAGCTTTAGTTGAACATTTAAATACTTTATCTAAAATTTGTTTTTCTCTTGTGTTTGAAAATTATTATTTTTAACTAAGCATTTCACTATTCCTTTTTTTGTTAAATAATGATATTTTTTAGTTCAAAAGTGAACTAATTGTATGAAAATTCGTGTTTTTTGTTGAAAATAAGTCGTTTTTGGTTAAACTCGACTGTTTTGTATTTTAAATTAAAATCTGTTTTTAGTCTAAATATCAACAATTACTACTCTTTTGTTTATAATTTTGAATATTCTATTATTTGGTTGGAAATTGATGTATTCTGTTAAAAATTCGTATTTTTTGGTTTAAGTGTCAACTATTACGTTTTTTTGTCAAAAATTAAATAAAAAATTATTTAGGTTTGATCTTCTTTGTTTAAACACAACAGAATTTTGTGGTTGAATATTCATAATTTTATTGGAGAATCAAACTGTTTTGTTGAAAATTCATTTTTTTTTGAAAATTAATATTTTTGACTGAAAATTTCACTATTACGCTTTGTGTCGATTAATAAAAATAAATATTATTTTATTTATGTTATTTATTTTATTCATTTTATTTATTTTATTATATTTTTTAGTTTAAAATTCATGCGTTTTGTTGAAAATACATCATTTTTGGTTTACTTCAACTCTTTTGTATTTTAAATTTAAATCTTTTTTGAATTGAAATATCAACAATAACATTTTCTGTTGCCAATTCACCTATTTTGGTTTACAATTCAACTACTTTGTTTGGAAATTAATCTTTATTGTGTGAAGGCTAATTGTTTCAACTGAAAATTGAACTATTCCATTTTTTATTAAAAGTAGATCTTTTTTAGTTTAAAAAAAAAAATCCACTTTTTGGTTGAAAATGCTTGTATTTTGTCGAAAATTAGTATTTTTGTTAAAAATTTATCATTTTGTTTGAATGTTCTACTATTTGGTTGAAAATTAATGTATTTTGCTCAAAATTCGTATTTTATTGTTTATATATCAACTATTACGTTTTTTGTGAAACAAGTTTAAAAAATTAATTTAAAAAATTTATTTAGGTTTGAACTAATTTGTTTAAACGCAATTTTTTAATTGAGGATTTATCAATTTAGTTAAAAATTTAACTATTTTGATGAAATTTCATTTTTTTATCAAAAATAAAATTTTTAAATAAAATTTTGCTTGCAAATTCATTTATTATAAATTAAAATCTTTCTTTAGTTAAAATATCGACTACTTTGATGCAAGTTAATCTCTTTTGTTTAAAAGCTAATCGCTTTAACTGAAAATAGAACTATTCCATTTTCTATTGAAAATTGATATTTTTTTATTAAAATAAAATGAACGATTTGGTTGAAAATGCACGTAATTGATTGAAAATTCGTTTTTTTGGTTGAATTCGACTGTTTTTTTTATTTAATTTAACAATCTTTTTGGTTGAAATATCTTTCTTGTTGAAAATTCATTTTTTTGTTCAAAGGTTCTGCTATTTTTGTGAAAATTCGTTTTTTTTATTTTGTTTAAAAATAATCGTTTTAACTGAAAATTGAACTATACCATTTTATTTTGAAAATTGATATTTTTTCATTGAAAAATCAATGCTTTAAGTTGAAAATTCGTCATTTTTGGTATTGAGCGTTGAAATTTGATATAATTTGATCATAATTCATCTTTTTTTTTAGATTCATCATTTCAATTGAAAAATTCATCTCTTTGGTTGAAAAATGAAGTATTTTCAAAAAAATTTATTTTTTATTGAATGCAACATGATGGTACCTAGAGTAATTTTATTTAAAAGTATTTATTCTCCTATTTTCGTGAAAAATCTCCTAATTTTCCCTATTTTTAGAGGATTTTGGACTGCGAAGTATTTATTTATTGAAAATAAATATTTTTTACTTACAGCGATGCCTGAAGTCACCATGAGAAAGCGCCTTGAGCCAACAAAAGCTGCAGCCACCACTGAAGGTGCGAACGGTGCCTACACCAGATTTGGATTCAAAGTACGCAGAAACGAAGCTGCTCAATCCATAGCCAAAAAACAACCAATAATGACCAGGTAACACTTAATTAACTAGGTAATTAAATTTAAATTTCTCTAATAATTTTTAGATGCCGATTTTTTTGTTTGTTAAAAATTAAAATAGATACTTTTTCATGAGGAAAAGTACTTACATTACCTAAAAGTTCAAGAGCAGGTATCGAGATAATTACAAACTTTATTATTTTGCTGGAAATTTAACAATTTTCTTAAAAAGACATCCTTTTTGGTTGCAAATTCAAATGTTTGGTTAAAAATTTGTCTTTTTCGGGTTAAATATTCATCTTTTTTTAGTATAAATATTGCTGCTTCATTTGAAAAATTGAAGCTGTTTTGTTGAAAATTAAACGTATTTCCTAGAAAATGTATTTTTTGTTTCGGATGAAAATTCAACTCTTTTTTTTTGTTGTTGTTGAAAATTTGTCTTTTTGATTTAAAAATTCACCTGTTTGAATAGAGTTTTCATATTTCTTAGACAACAATGTTTGGTTGAAAGTGTAAAAATCTTAAAAAGTCACACTTTTTGGTTAAAAATTCGACTATTTAATAGGAAGTTTAACTTATTGTTTACACTTCTTATTTTGGGACTGGAAAGTGAACCTGAATTTACTTTTGATACAAATTTAACTATTTAAAAAAAACGTTCTTATTTTTAAACTCATCTTTTTTATAAAAAAATTCATCCTTCTTGAATAAAAATGCAACGTTTTGGTTAAAAATGCCATATTCTTCGAAAGTTTTTCTTTTTAATTTTGCTTAAAAGCCATACTTTTTGGTTTGCAAAATTTATGGTATTTTTTCAAAAGCATGGTTAATTTAAACAAATTGAAATCTAAATTTCAATAACAATGAATCTTCATTTTGTGAATGTAGCTTTATATAACTGTGTTTAAACATTTTTTTGAACTTTTTTTTGATTTGAAATTAATTTTTGTAACTGAAAATGTAACTAGTCTATTTTTTTTGTTGTAAATTGATCGTTTTTAGTTGAAAAAATGATCTATTTTAGTTGAAATTGCGTGTTTTTTTTCTATGGAAATTAATAATTTCAGTTGTAATTTCATCTTTTTTTATTATTTAAAATTAAACTATTCCAGTTGAAGGTTAATTATTTGAGTTAAAACTTCGTCACTTTATTTGAACATATAACTATTTTTTTTAAATTGTTATTTTAAAACTGAAAATGTAACTGTTACAATTAAATATTTGATCATTGAATCTAAAAGTTCATCTTTTTGGTTGAAAGTGTATACTTTATAGATGAAAATTAAAAATTCATCATTTTGTTAGAAAGTCATCTTCTGGGTTGAAAACTTATCTTTTTGGTTTAATATTCAACTATTTCAGTTGAAGATTCATCATTTAATTTGAAAATTCACCAGATTGAATAAAAATTGATCTTTTTAGTTGAAATTTAACTATTTGGTTGCAAATTTGTAAAAAAAATCATTTTTTAGTTTCAAAATTAATCTGTTCCAGATTTGACTATTCCATTTTTGTTGAAAACTGATACTTATTAGTTCAAAATTCAAGTTATTGGTTGAGAAACGATCTTTTTTAGATGAAAATTTAACTGTTCGGTTAAGATTTCATATATTTTGTTGAGAAATCGCCTATTTCATTGAAAGTTAATCTTGTAGGTTGAAAATGCATCTATTTGAGTAAAAACTAATCTATTTTTTTGAAAATTTAATTTTTTTACCGAAAAAAACATGAAATTGTCAGCGAATTTTTTTACAGGATTTAAGCAGACGCCCTCTAGAAAATTAATATTAATTGTTACATATTAATTGTTTTGGTTTAAAATTTAACGATTCATCTTCCTTGGAATGGAAATTTATTTACTTGGTTGAAAGTTAAACTCTTTTGTTAAAAATGAAGTTTTTTCTTTAATTTTAGTTAAAAAAATTAATCTCTTCAGTTGAATTTTAATCTTTTTAACTATTCAATTTTGTATTAGAAAGTTATATTTTTTCATTGAAAATTCGTCTGTTTTAGTTGAAATTAATCTTCTTGTTTGAAAATTAATCATTTAGCTTTAAAATTTAAAAATTCTGTTCAAATATTATATCATTATATCTTTTTTATTTTAAAATTCAGGTATTTTGTCAAAAGTTCACATTTATGATTTAATTTAATATAGAACAAAGAACAGGAGAAACCTTAAATTTTTGTCCAGGATTTAAGCGGACACCCACTAGAAAAGTAATCTTTGTTAAAAATTTAACAACTATTCCTATTAAAGATTCATCATTGTAGTTGACAAAAAATATTTTTGCTTTAAAATTTAACTATTGGATTTGAGGAATTTGTTGAAAATTCGTTTTTATTTGTTCTATCTAAAAAAATATGGTTCTAGATACCTGGAAAAATCTAAAGTGTCAAACATTTTTTTCCAGAATTTGTCGATTGTAAAATATATAAAAAATCCCCTAAAATCGTTTACTGTTTTGCAAATCTTTTAAACAGTTTTGAATTATTTCTAAGTATTCTCGTAAAATTAATTTTTTAAACAAACAAACAAAGAAAATGTCATATTTAAATACTTAAATTTTCAGTTGAAGATTAAAAAACCTTCGATTTTTTTGTTGTTTCCAGTGAAAAGAAGAAGAAAGCGAGGAGGGATATTTTAAAAGGCGTCAGAACGAATCGACGTTTCGAGTTGCAGATGAAGTCTCGAAAGTCGGCAGGCGGCTCTCAGTGAAACATAGATTAGAGATTATTTTAATTAAGCCTAGATAATAAATGTAGATTCTAGAGACACATTGGCACGCCTACGAGGCATTTTCAATCGTTCGATTTGATTCTCGCCGATCATAAATCGTGAATCGTTTTAATCAAATCAAGTTAATATTCTTGATTTTTATTCGGGTTGGTAAGGAAATAAAAAGAAATTTATAAACGTTATTATTCGGTACTTTTCTATCTCTTGTAGGTTTGCTAATGCGTCAAAATTGTGAAGTTGGAGTCGCATGTTGGAATATTCAGCCGTTATTGAGGAATATTCTACTATTCTTATTCTCAAATATTCTCTCGTTATTGAGGAATATTGACTAACTGACAAAATTTAAGAGGCAAGGAATATTTTGCAAATACATAGAACCCCTGTATTGTAAAATATTTGATAGAATTTTGATACCACGTTTGTGTATTTTAGCACGTAAATGAGTATATTGCAAACAATTCCATTACATATTGGTATAATTAAGTAACTATTCTGTTGTTGTTTTTTTTTTTATTCTTTGATGCTTCAGTGCCTTTTTCTTTTGAATTTAAAAGTCTTTCAGATTTATGGGATTTGCCCTTTGCCTGGATAACTCTAAATATTCTGACAAATATTCTTGAATTGTACAGGTGTATCCACGTGATTTTAATTGGCTAACTGATAACTGATAATTGGTCCTTCAAATTTGTTTGCTTTGAAAATTCGTCTACATTGATGGTTTCTATTTAGGGATAGTGGACACAGAATATTTAACATTGTTGAGAAAGATTTCTGGACTTGTAAATAATTAATACGAGACACATATCGGTAAAATTGAGACATTTTTCGTTACACTGTTGGGACGAAATTTTGAAAGGCTGGCACCGTATTAATTCTTTAAGAAGTACGTGTGTTTATTTTAATGCTTCTCTTGCTTTTTAATTTGCTTTATAATGACGTTATTTTTACATTCTCATTTCATTTGTACCTCGAATTGGATTTTTTTTTGCATTTAGAAATCACTTTTTTTATTTGGACTGTATTACTTTAACTTTTTTTCGGCAGTTTACAGTCTTGGGTTTTTGGTAAATGAGTTATCCTTACCAGTGATTAATTTTCGTAGGATTTTCACCTTGTTTGCCCTCTTCAGAGTCTTAAGTGTTTGTGATTTGTACGAATGGTAATGTAATGAAATGTAAGAGAATAAAGATAATAAAACCGATTTTCGAATGTTTTATTTCGTTTTTTTTTTAACTAAAGAGAGTCCGATTTTTAAGAAGTTTAAGAAAATGGTAAGATCGTTTTTGGATTTTCTGTTATTAAAATAAGTTAAATAGTCCAAAGTTTTTGACAAATTTCGAGAAGGTTTAAAATTAACACAGTGACGTCGATTTGTTTGAAAATATACAAATAGATTTTAACAACTAACATACAGTTGTATTTTTGACTAATATTTTGTTGTATTTTTGTGGCTAGCAGAACTTTTTTTTTATCAAACTAAACTTTCGCATTTTTCTTGTAAACAGCGATTTTTATTTCATATTTTAAATTCATTTTATTTTAAACATATTCTTTCATTTCCATAAATAATAAACTCAAAATAAAAAAGATCTTAATAAATTATTTTTAATTGAAGAACCTTGTAAATAATAATACGGGAAAGTCTCAAATCTCAGTAATGCTACTTCAGAAGCGAAATTATTTTCAAAACTTTATTTATGTAAAAATAAATAAAATGATAAATTACTAAGCAATTTTTTCCTTATTAAAAATTTTAATCATAGCTTTTTTCTTAGAAATGTTCCCATTTTATTTAAAAAAAATTAATTTCGGAAAAATTTGGCTTTTCAATTTTCTTGCATCATTAAATATTTTTAAAGTATTTTCTTCAATTATTGCGATTCTGTCATATTTTACAATTTTCTTTTCTTCCTTTTTTGCAATTTTTTGGGTTAAAAAAGTATATTTTCAGTTTTTCATATAATTTTATTTAATTTTTTTAGGTTTTTTTAATTATTAACAGTATGCTTTTATTTATATATATTAAATTGTGAAGAACACGAAAACCGAGAAATGTATATCTAGAAAAAAAATTGTAAATCTTTGAAAGTTTTGAAATATGTTTGAATCGTTTCTAAAATTTGGTTATATGTTAAAATTAAAATAATGTTCCCTAAAACCTTCCAGATAAAGATTTTGAAATGTTTTGAATTCTTTTTAAATTTTCTCGTAAAATTAATTTTTCGAAATAAAAATAATTAAAAAATTTTCTAAGAATATCGAAAAAAATTTGATTCCCTTAACACCTTCAGAAATTCTTAAAAAGTTAATTATGCCAAACTTTGCAAGAATCTGTATTTTAAAGATTTGTTTGAAATCGCTAAATTAAATTTTTTTTTCGAAATCTACAAAAATTTACATTGAAAAAATAAGAAACTCTTTTAATTTTTAAAATATTTTTGAATTGTTTCTAAAATTTTATGATCTTATAAAATTAAAAGAAAATTTTTATTCTCTTGAAACCTTTCCAAGTTTTTGAAAAGCTTCTTATTTTTTCATAAATCTACATTTTGTTCTCAATTTTTTTAAACCTAAAAATTAAAGAATTTTTTTTATCTTTTCAAAACTTTTTCGCATTTTCAATATCTTTTAAAATTATTCTAATTTTTCCTCAAAATTGTTTAAAATAAAAAAAAAATCCTTAAAATCTTGCAGGTTCTTTTTAGACAAATTTTGAAATCTTGGAAATTAATTTTTCAAAATAAGAATAATTTTTAATTCTCCTAAGGATTTAGAGAACATGTTTCTATTCCCTCGAAACCTATCAAAATTCTTAAATAGATAATTTCTTTCGAAATTTTTCAAAATTTATCATTTTTTTTTAAACGTTTAGAAACCTTCGAATTAAATTTTGGTTGAAAATATTTTCAAAACATGTACTTTTTTGAAAATTTATGAAATCTTTTGAAATTTTTGGAATTATTTTTTAATATTCTCTTAAAATTAATTTTTACAATAAAAATAATTTTAAATTCTCGTACGAATGTAGAAAATTTTGTTTGCTTCTCTTGAAACTTTTAAAGTTCTTAAAAAGTTTCTTATTTTTTAGTCATTAAAAAAAATATACATCTTGTCGAAATTTCTTAAAAGCTTCAAAGCAATTTTATGTTCATCGTTAAAAAACTTTTTCGCCTTCTAAAAATCTTTCAAAAGTATTTAAAAATAAATAAATTGCCTTAAAAGTTGGAGTTTTTTTTTTACAGTTTTATTAATCATTTTAAGTTTTTCTAGAAAACTAAATAAATATTTTTCATTCTCAATTGCAATGCTATACTTCGAAAAATAAAATTTCAATATTTTCTTGAAACCTTTCCAAATTCTTAAGAAACTTCTAATTTTTTTTAGTAATATTCGCGGAATTTGTAATTAACTGTTTTTTAAATCATAATTCAAATACTCGTAGCTTCGTGGAATCTCTTAATTTATTTGGAAATTTTCGAAATTGAAAAGGAAATTTTATTTCTAGAAAGCAGTTGGCTATGTTTTCAAAATTTTACTTTGAAGAATAAGAAAGGGATTAAAGATAAGTTATGTTTTAAATTTCGCGCCATTTGACAATTACGGTCACGTGAATAAGTGTTCAAAATGGCTGCGTTTTGTTGTTTTTTGGCGACAAAAGCACGTGTTTTTCATTTTAAATAGAAATTAAAATATATTTTAATGGTTTAAACTGTGCAAAAGTATTGAAAATTAAAAAAGTCATGTTTTACGTGATTGGTTTGGGACTTGGCAGTGCAAAAGACGTGACTGTGAAAGGATTAGAAATAATACAAAAATGTAACCGGGTTTATTTGGAAGCCTACACGTCAATTTTGACAGTAGGAAAGGAAGCATTGGTAAGTTTACGTTACTTTACATTTATTATTAATTTAGATGACTGTCATCTAGGTTTATTTTAAACTAGGAATGTATTTTCTTAAATTTTCGAAGTTCGTATGTCGGAAAAGTTAGGTTAGGTTTATCGAAATAAAAAAACTGCGCGGGAAAATTATATTATTGTTCGAATATTATACATATTTTTAGAAACCTAATTATTTTTTGTTAAAAATACCAATAACTACTGACGATAAACACTAACATAACTTAACAAAAAACTATTTAGAACAATAAATATATTTGAAACATAATTTTGTTATTTGACAAGGAAATAATCAGATTTGAAATTTTTATTTTAAATCTCATAAATTACCTACTAAAAGTCCATTGAATGCCTATTAATTTGCCAAAAAATTATTGGCTAATGGCGCCCCATTTTCGGAAAAATCAATTTTTTCCAATTTTTTAACAGGGACTGAAATGTTTGTTTAATTAATTTTCATCTAAAGTGATGTAAATATAATTCTTAAATGCTTTTTTCAAATACAAAATAAACTTTTTTCTCGAATATTCAAGTGTTATAAATTTATTTAAAATAAATTTGTAATTGTTGAAAATTGAATTTCTAACAGTTGAAGTTCAATACAATTTTTTTCAAAGATTCTAAATCCTGTTTATATTGCAATAAATTTTGTTTAAAAATACCAATGTTCAATGCAAACACTAACGTAACTTACAATGGTTACAAAATTATAAACCTTCTTTAAAATCTAATCATTTTTTATTAAAAATGTAAATTTCTGACGAAAAAACTCATAAAATTCGAAATTTCCTAAGGCTGTAAATTACATTAGATTGGATCAAAATATTGGATTCAAATTTATTTATTTTTGTTTAAATTTACCAAAAAAACAAATTTGTTAACAAATCAATTTTTTTTGAAAAATTATCTTTTTTTAGTTGAAAAATCATCTTTTTTTTGGTAGAAATTAATCTTCGTGGTTGAAAATTCATCTTTTTAGTGGAAGATTAATTTTATCAACTAAAAATTTAATATTTTAATTTTCGATTGACAATTAATATTTTTTAGTTGAAAATTTATCTGTTTTTTGAAAATTCGTCTATTTTGGTAGTAATTTTTTTTGTTAAAAATTGAACTATTCCAGTTGAAGATTTTTTTGTTCATTTGGTTTAAAAAATTGGTATAGATTATTATTTATTTTAACTGAAAATTTAAATATTCAACAATTTTGCTGAAAATAGACCTTTTTTAGTTGAACATTCAACTATTTGATTGTAGAAAATAAAAAAATTTATAAAGTAAATAATGTTATTTAATTTTGTAGATCAAGATTAACAGTTTTGAGGTACAACGTTTTTATAATTTCATGAATTTTTTTGAGATTGTGCTCAATTTTTCTTAATATGCAATATAAAATTGAATAACAATAATTCTTTATTTGTAAAAGCATCTTTATATTACTGAAATTAACTATTTTCTTGGAAATTCGTTTTCTTTTTGTTTGAAATTAATCTTTTAATGGAAAATTTAACTGTTACTATATTAATAGTTAAAAATTGATCGCTTTTGGTTAAAAATTAAATTTATTTAGTCTAAAATTCGTTCTTTTTTATTAGAAAACTAATATTTATTGTCGAAAATTTAACAGTTATCAGTGTTTTATCTCTCTTGACTGAAAAATCTTCATTAGTTAAGAATTCAATTCATGCTTAAAATTCGTATTTTTTGATTGAATTCAACTGTTTTGATTAAAAATTAAAATATTTTTGGTTGAAATATCAAATACTACATTTTTCGTTCAGAATTCATCTTTTTTGGAATGGAACTTTTTGAAACTATTTTCAATGTTAAAATAATTTAAAAATAATGTATTTATAATCAGAGGCTGTTATTTAATTTCAAATATTATTTTAGTCTAAATTATTTTTTTTTTCAAACCATTCAATTTGAAATTTTTCAATTCAAAAATGAAACAATTAGTTAATATTAAGAAATATCTGACTGTTAATTTAAAATCAGTAATTATAAATGAAATTTTCAAAACCAAACAAGAAAACTAGACTTCGAACTTTACATTTTTTATATTTAAAACAATTTCATTTGTAAGTCAAACTGTTAAAGAAATATTTAGAGGTTTTGATCAAATTCAAAATTAATTAAAAATTTGAAATGATTTCAAATATTTTAAACCAAGTGTCTACGTATACCGTAAAAATTCAACTATTCGTACCGAATTTTCGGGGTGTATAAGCTTTTTAAGAATTTGAAAGGCTTCAGAAGAATAAATAACATTTCCTAGAAAACTTGAAAATAATTTTTTATTTCGAACAAGTTACTTTTGAGAGAATATTTAAAAATATTTAGAAAGATTTACAAATTTATCAAAAATGAACGTGGAAGATTTTAAGGAAATTTTTTCAATTTGGCAGGATAAAAAAAATATGTAGGGAAAATTCGAATCATTTTAAAAGATGTTCAGAAGCTCTGAAAAAATTACAAAATAAATATAAAATTTTTAAATGTCAAGCAATATGTAAATGTTTCAAGATTTTGAAATTAAGATTTTAAGTTTTTTAAGGATTTGTAAACTATTTAAAATAAAAATAACAGTTCAGTTTATAATAAAATGTAATCATTCAATTTTTAACGTTTCTAGCCTAAAATTGCTTAAAATCATATAATTTAACAAAAATTTTAATGCATTGATTAATTCTTCAATTTAGAGCATTGAAATTGATAACTTTTATTTATATTATTCGAACTAAATCTGAATTTTTGAACTCTATAATTTCTAAAAGTTAAAATGTTTAATTTGGGATTTTAATTTCATTTGACTGCAATATTTCTGAATTAAAAAACTTTTATACTTCAGTTTTAACAGTGTAAAATTCAAGAGTTCCACTTTGAATTACTTCAAATGAAAATTTTTTTGGCTTTAGAGTCTGAATATTTTAATTTCATTGACGGTGAAAAATGTTTGAGAACCGGGAAATGACAGGAAATTTTTTTCTTTGATGGAAACGGCCTAAAATTTTTATTCTTTTTAAATTATTTTCAGGAAGAATTCTATGGACGACCAATATTATTGGCTGATCGTGAACTAGTTGAAAGTGGTTCCGAGGAAATTCTCGGGAATTCCGAGAATGAAGACGTAGCATTTCTCGTAGTCGGTGATCCCTTCGGTGCTACAACTCACACGGATTTGGTTTTACGTGCTCAGGAAAAAGGCATAAAAACGCAAATTATTCACAATGCTTCGATCCTAAATGCTGTTGGCTGTTGTGGACTTCAACTTTATGCCTACGGAGAAGTTGTATCAATTCCGTTTTGGACCGAGACTTGGCAACCGGATAGTTTCTACGACAAGATAGCGGAAAATCGAAAGCGAGGTCTGCATACTCTCTGCCTTCTTGATATTAAGGTCAAGGAACCGACTCTGGAAAGCATCTTGAAAAAGAAGCAGGAATACATGCCACCGAAATTTATGAGCGTTTCTGAGGCCGCGGATCAACTGATTCAAATTCTCGAGAGGAGGAGGAGAGAACAAAATGAATTGGGTAAATTCCTATATTCAATTAAGGTCCCTAAAGTACCCTTTTCTCAAGATTTGGACCCTACGGCTCATTTCAAGTTTACTAAGTTCAATAAGGTTTTTTTCATATTTCTGGATTTTTTCAGCTCGTTTTGATTTTTTCTAATTTATCTTGAATTTTTATGAAGTTCATTGAATTCTTCTCTTTTACCTTGAATTCCTCTAAATTCGTTCAAAGTTTAAGAAAATAAATGGCATTTTTTGATTTTTTTAAAAACGTTTCGAATTCTTTTGAATTTAATTTGAATTAAAATTTTTTAAATTCGTTTTTTTGGTTAATTTAACTGTTTTTTATTTAAAATTTAAAATATTTTTTGTTGAGATATCAACTAATTCATTTTTTGGTAAAAATTCATCTTTTTACCACTCTTTTTAAGAAGCTTCCCCTTTTTCTCATTTTTCTCTTAAATGTGAACCGAATTAAGGGGACAGAATAAGGAAATCCAACTATTTTTCATTGCAAGTTCATTCTTTTTAATTCAAAAGTGTACTATTACGTTTTCGATTCAGAGCTCAACTTTTTGGTTAAAAACTTAATTATCTTGTTGAAAATTCAACACTTTTGTTGCAAAGTCTTCTTTTTAGTTTGGAGATTTTTTTTAATTTAACTATTTGGTTAAAAAATCACATTTTTTTCTTTGAAAACTTATCATTTTGGTTGCAATTTTTTTCTTTTGTAACTGAAAACTCTTTTTTTGTTACAAAATTTTCTCTTAGTAGAAATTTAATCTTTTTGGGAAAAAATGTAACAACTTGTCGAATTCAACTGTTTTTGATATAAAATACAAATATTTTTTTGGTTAAAATATCAACTATTACATTTTTCTTTAAGAATTCATGTTTTTTGTCGAAATTTCAATTGTTTTTTTTATTTAACATACGTTTTTTAGATAGGAAATTTGTTTTTTCGCATCAGCAATTAATCAGATGAACAGTAAAAAAATTTAATTCTTTTTAATTGAAAAGTCTATTTTGTTTTTGGTTGATAATTCATCTTTTTGGTTTAAAATTTAATTATGCTCTTAAAATCCAACATTCTAATTAAAAAGTCATTCTTGTTTGATCATTTTTTTAGGGGATGTGGGGGGGGGGGGCATTCAACTACTTTTGTAAAAAATTCAACTTTTGCTGAAATTTCGTCTGTTTTTTAGAAAATTCATTTTTTGTTTTTGAAATTTCAGCATTTTTGTAGAAAATTCAACTATTTTGTAGAAAAATCATGTTTTTTGCTTGGAATTTGAACAATTTTGCCGAAATTTAAACTATATTTTCAAAAATGAACTATTTAGTTGAAAATTCATATTTTGGGTTTAAAAATTCAAATGTTTTGTCGAAAATTCCCGTTTTTAGCTTTAAATTTGAACAGTTTTGCGAAAAATTCAACTTTTTTGTAGAAAAATCCTCTTTGTGATACGCACGTTTAACAGTTTTATAGAAATTCAAACTATTTTATTGAAAATAAACATTATAGTTGAAAATTCAACTGTTTTTTATTTAAAATACAAATATTTTTTCGGTTAAAATATCAACTATTACATTTTTCGTTAGGAATTCATATTTTTTGTCGAATGTTAGACTGTTTTATTTAACATACGTTTTTTAGATAGTTTATCTTTTTGGTATAAAATTTAATTATGCTCTTACAATTCAACATTCTAATTAAAAAGTAATTTTTGTTTGATCCTTTTTTTAGGGGGGGGGGGGGGGGGGATTCAAGTACATTTTTAAAAAAGTAAAATTCCGTCGAATATTTCACCTTTTTAAAGAAAACTCT
>JAAAKG020120613.1:0-15083 GCA_010014905.2 Druon quercuslanigerum
GGTGCCATCTAAAACTAGGACATTAACTACAAAAGTATAAGTGGTCATTGCCTTCCATGCGAGTCGACCCAGCCTGCGTTGACCTTGCTGATCGCTACCCCACCCTATGACGGAGACCGTCCACTAGTGAGGCACGTCCATCACTTTTGGATGGTTTACTTATTCATATTTTAAAAATGTATGAAAAGAACTTGGTCGGTTTTTAATCAATAAATTTTGTTTCTCGAAGGAATATTCTATCTGCTCAAATTTTTTTCTTTTCTATAACCTAGTGTATAAAGATACAATTTTAAGTTAAAGTTAGGGTGCCGGTACCGCCCGTTCAAGTATTTATGTTGAGCAAATATAAATGAGAATATGATCAGCATTTAAGCTCGAACAAAGACTTTATAGAGCATTTAAGAAAATTTAAAGTTTTTATTGTTTAAACAAATAGAAATCATAATTACTTGCATATATTTTCACAAAAACATTTTCTAGAGTGAAATAAACATATACTTCTTTAATTAGAGAGTTGCTATAGATTAGGTAATTTCGGAAAGTAAGGGAATATTAGGGGAAACCTAATAGAATTAGGCAGAATTATACAAAAACTAAAGTTCCAGTGATTTTAATTATTATTTTTTAAAAATCCGAATTATTTCATTAAGAATTAATCTTTTCTGGTTAATGATTCAAACTATCTTGTTAAAAATTATTATTATTATTATTATTATTATTATTATTATTATTAGAAATTCAACTATGTAATTGACGGCGGAACTACTTATTGAAAAGTTATTTATTTTGTTGATGATTTATAATTTTAGTTGACAAAGCTTTTTTTTGTTCAAAACTTAATTATTTTGTTGAAAAGTATGATTTCTAGATAAAAATGAATTTATTGTTTTAACTGAAAATTTAAATCGTACACGTTTGGTTCAAAGTTTATGTTCTTGGTTAAACATTTAAATATTTGGTTTAAATAGCTGTATTTTATTAAAAATTTGAATTTAAGGGAGAATATCATGTACTTTGTTAAAAATACGCGTATTTTGGCAAAGAAATCACCTTTTTGTTTAAAAATTAGTTTTTTCTTATTCAGAGTAACTGTTCCATTTTTTGTTGACAATTTATCTTTTTTGATATTTCTATGAAAATGTACTTTATTTTATGGAAAATTAAGGTTTATACTGAAAATTTAGTTATAGTATTTTCAGTTAAAAATGTTTCTGTTTCAGGTGAAAATTCAATTATTTGTGAAAAATCCTTCTTTTTTTGGTAGAAAAGTACTCTAATCAGTTAAAGCTTCATCTTTGTTGATTAAAAATTAATTTTTATGGTTAAAGATTTAACTATGTTGTTAAACATTAGTTTCTTTTTTTTGGTTGAAAATTGAACAATTTTATTTTTGGCAGTAAATTTATCTTTTTAGTTGAAAATTCATGCATTTGGTTAAAAATTATTTTGTTTTTGTTGGATATTTATCATTTTAGTTGAAATCCTACATTAACTATTCTATTTTTTGTGAAAAAATTAGCATTCTTCGATATCAATTTAATCTTTTTCGTTAAAAAAGTTCTGCTTTTTAGAAAATTTAGTTATTCAATTTTTTGTTCAGAATTTTTTTTATATAATTCATCTTTTGGTTTCAAAATTCCATTATTTGATTGAAAATTCATCAATATGTTTTAAAATATTTTAAATTTATCTTTTTAGTTGCAAATTTATATATTTTATTGAATCTGTAATTTTTTGTAGAAAATTCATTTTTAGGTTTAAAATTAAATTATTTTGTTAAGAATTAATTTCTTTATTTGGAAAAACTATCTAGTTAACATTTTTTTGTTTTTTTATGTAGAAAATTCATCTTTTAGGTTGAAAAATCCACTATTTAGGCAAAAACTCATATTTTTCGTTGAAAATTGATCACTGTGATTAAAAATTAATTTTTTAGCTGGACCTGCAACTATTCCATTTTTGCTTGAAATTTTATGTTTTTAGTTAGAAATTAATTAATTTTATTTGAAAACTCATTTTTTTCGTTTAATTAAAATATACTTTTCTAACTTCCATTTAAACTATTCTAGTTTTTGTTTGTAAATTTATCTTTTCAAGTTGAAAATTTATATATTTTATTGTAACTGTGTCTCTTTTTGTTAGAAAATTCATCTTTTGGGTTTAAATTGAATTCTTTGGTTAAAGATTGATTTTTTTTGTTCATAATTGATTGTTTTAATTAAAAAATTAATTATTTTATTTTTGGTTAAAAAATCATTTTTTTATGAAAAAGCTATTTTGTTAAAACAGTTCTTTTTTATTGAAAATTTGTTTGTAGAACATTGAAAATATTATAATTTTGCTTGAAAACTGAACTTTTTAGGTAAAAATTGATCTTTTAGTTGAAAATTCAAATAAATATTTGGTTAAAAATTCATATTTTTGTTTAAAGATTTTTCATGTTAGTCAAAAAAACTAATTTCTGATATTCAACATTTATCTTTTTGATTTGAAAACTCAGCTAAAAAGTGTTTAAAAGTATTTAAAAACAAAATTTTCGCTGCAATAATATTATTAATCTTGCAGATGCATGGTTGGCTTTATACCCAAAAAAATTATAAATCGGGATATTGTAGCAACCCGGAATAAGGGACTTTTTTATTGGAATGATATGTTTTATATTATTTTGACTTCTTTTGTCATTTAAATTAAGCGCCCTTTCCAATTTAAAGCGATACATTTTCCCATGAAATTTGAATAATGCAATTATTATCAATAAAAATAGAACATACGATTTTTTAAATCCTAATTCAAAATGCTCATAAATGCTCATTAAATTCTCAAAGCACATAAAGGTCGAGCATTTTCTTGAGCATATTCTCATGCTCGTGAGAATTTTTTTCGAGAACCTAAACTCTTTAGAACACTACCCTCTTGTTGCGGCACTTGAGCTCCGATAGATACCTGCAGAGACCCAAATGGGTTCGTTTAGAGCGCACTTGAGAAGAACAGTATGAAGGCGAATTCACAAACCAACCGCTTGCAAAATCCGGTTGGTATGGGCGGGATTTTTGAATTCGTTATTCTAAAAATACCCAATTGCCTTATAGAAAGAGCTAATATTGAACAATTAATTTTTTGATTATTCGTCATTAGAATAAAGTTACCGACGGATGACCAGTATTTCCAATCATGGGAACTTTTTGAACTGCGCTTGCGTCGCGCCGACAACCCCATTAGCCAGTGTTAGCGCGCTGATTGTGAATTGTATAAATAATCAAATTTAATATTTATGGTCAATAATTATTGAAAAATGCATCCAAAGTAATTTCCTAATCCTAAATTATAATTTTGGAGTAACGGATAAAAAAATAATTTTTTTTCTGAATCTTCAATGATTCTAATCAAAAATTCATCATTTTAGTTAAAAATTTATCTTTTTGGATTAAAACTCAATTATCCCAGTCAAATATTCAATTGTTTCAATTGAAAATTCATCTCCTGTTAAGAATGAATTTTTGAACTACAATTTATTTCTTTTTAACTTACAAATTTATCTATCTAAATTTTACATGAAAATTTAATCTTTTTTAATTTAAAATGCTTGCATTTGATTAAAAATTATTTTTTATTTAGTCGACAGCTGGAGATAACGACAACTTTCAAGGATCCTATGTTCTGAACAAAGTTATATTTTTACCTGAACCCATTTATTCTTTTTTAAATGAAATGAATACTTTAAATTACATTTTTTGTGAAATATGTACCTTTTCTCAGTTATAATTAATAAAATCTAGAAAGATTTCAACTTTCTTAATTAAGAGGAGTTATGAGATTCGGTTATATTATTCTAAGCGTCTACTTGAAATTAAGATGTGCTCTAGAATTATATTTAATTCATTTTCAATAATAAATAAAATAATTACTCGCGTAATTCGGGAACTTGATTTACTTTAATTTTAAAATAACTTTTTTGCAATTCAGGTTTTTTTTAAGTTAATGAAAAAATGAATGATATAACATTTGGCAGAACAGTAATTAATTATTCATAATACATTTTTGGTATTTTAGTGATTTTCTTTTAAGTCGCATTGTCGAAAATGAACAAAAATTTAATTATAAAACTCGCTAGAAACGAGAATAATCATTTCGACATACAAAAATGATTTATTTCTCTGAACTTAACATTCATAATCTCTTTTCCATTAAAATCGAATTTTTTATATCTATCCCTCCGAAATCTTATTTTAGCATTAGGAAGATTCTATTTGGGCATTTCTCAATAATTATTTATTATAAATATTAAATCTGAATATTTATATAATTCAAATTTTGCGCGCTAACAGTGACCAATCGGCTTGTCGGCGCGACGCAAGCGCAGTTTAAAAAGTTTCCAAGATTGGTAACACTGCCGATGACTTACGACGAAAAGTTTCTTGCATATGAATAAGACTTTATATTTACAAGTTTGTTACATAACCCGCAAATGAAATTTATCAATTCATTATATCTCTTTAATTGCTGTATTATTTTGTACTTTCATTATCTTCATTAAGCTATGCCCATCAGAGCTATTTTGTCATTGTTGGCAGCAGTAAATTTTTCTTATAACATTATGTATTTACTTAAAAAATTAATTATTGTTTATTTTCAAAATTTCTAAAAACTGAGCCAGAGATGACCACTTTCTTGAAATTAATATCCTATGCTACGCTTTGTTGAATAATTACATAATTTTGATACTTTTTTTCTAATGTTTAAGAAATTTATATTTGTTTAAACAATTTTTGTTTGCGCAAGCAGTTATTTTTTGATAACTAAAAAAATGAAATAAAATAGAAGACATACGATTAATGACGACTTTAAAAGTATTTCGTGAAAAAACTAACTATTTAAACAAATTACATTTGTTGAACCAATTAAAAAGTGGTAAATATATTCTTTCTATTGACTCTACATTTACAAAAAGAATTGTATGTGGCTTATTTTATTTGATTTTTTTTAGTTATCGAAAAAAAACTGCTTGAGCAAATAAAGATTTTTTAAACTAATGGAAACTGATTAAACATTAAAGAAATGTATCAAAATTATGTAATTATTCGACAAAACGTAGCATTGTATACTAATTTGGAAAATCCTTGGCTCACTAACAAAAAATTTTAAATAGACCATAAATAATTATTTAAATAATTACATCATGTTTTTTAAAAAAATTGACTACTCCAAACAATAACAAACAATTATTGCTGGACAGATACTTTTCCATTAAGATATTGAGGATATAGAAAGAAGAATCTTTTTTTCAGAAATACACACTATCTCAAGTCAGGTGTTGAATTTAAGGTAACAGTAACTTAAAGGAATCTGTATTATCATCAGATATAGTTATCATCAAGCATTGCAGGTACCTTCTTCACCACCGTAAAAATATAAATCAAACTATTGATCAAGTTAACTCTTTAAATAACAGAAAATACTTAAAATTATTTTCAGACAAGATTGAAAATAAAATTTTCAAAAATTTTGAATTCAAATCTTTTCTGAATAAAAGATCTACTCTCGTCGTGTCTGAAATTGACGTTCAGTATTTTCTGTTATTTGAAAAGTTAACTTGATTGATTTCTATTTTCATGGTGGTAAAAAAGGTATCTATACTGATTGTTGTTAATTATCTCTACTGATAACATGTATCATATGTGAATGTAAGGCCTGGATTGAGAAAGCGTGTATTTCTGAGAAAAAGATTCTTCTTTTGGTCTCTCTGATAGCTTAATAGAAAAGCACCCTATCGTTAGTCGGAAGTTCTGTGGTTCGCTTCCGACTTAAACGAAGAGAGTAGATCTTTTTTTAGAAAAAATTAAATTAAAAGAAATACAAGAGCTTGGATAAAAAATGTATATTGATATAAAGAAATCTGATTCAGCTTCCTTGACCTGGGCCCTCGTGGAGAGCTTTGCTTAGTGGAATCGATTGGGGTGAAGAATATGGATATCACCATGGGATTATAAATCAGCTTGCCAAAAGTTGTTTCATCCAGGACGTATGATGACTTTGTGAAGCTATGTGCCTGGGGTGATTGCTAAAGAGATTGCTCAGCAACCTGTGTCGAAGAGATTTTGCGGAACGAACTTGTTCCTTAAATAAGAAACACGGAAATTCTAGATTGATTTAAAATTTATGTCTTCTATACTTTCCTGTCTCACTCTTCTCATACGAATTCATTGATCCCCGGTAGTATAACAAGACTAGAACCGAGTGAGTTACGCTTACGCCGAAAGGGATTTGGCTTAATGGTATAATAATAGTAATAATAATAATAGTTTTGATCTCGTCTGTAGACCTAGAATATCGTTAATGATGGTTAAAGTTGGTACAAACTCTGTAACAAAAATTAATAGCTTATTCGTGTGACGAAAAGAAAGTTGAGCTGTAATTGACTCGAATTTTCATGTTAAGGATGCCATGCCCTGGAAACGTCATCGTTGAAAATAACTTGTGAAAGAAGAGCATATGGAAAGAAGGTCTCCAGGAAAACTTTCTGGAAAATTGTCTCAAATCTCTTTTCAGTTTGATTTGCAGGCGTGCTTTAATCAGCGAACTTTCACGCCTAAAGGATCTAAGAAAGCAGACTTTGTGCAAAAAGTGTCGCACTAAGTAGAAGGAAATTTCTGAAATCTGTCAAACCTAAATTACACGTATTTCTAAAAACGTTTGTAAAACGCTACTTTTTTGCGATACCAGAACTCGGTTATAGCCTCAGTTATCACTTGTTAAATGGTCTCATTAGTGGAAAAATTTTCCAGGAAAGAGTTATTACTTTCACTCACATATTAGAGTTAACGAAAAAACTGCAGAGACTCAAGGAAATGCGGGTGATTGACGGAGAATGCGTCCAATATAATTCCAATTGATTGGATAAGTGTCTGGCGAAAAAACGTATTGCAATGTTTCTTCCATAGGAATGATATATACCTCCAAATAGTTTTCGATTCGTTTGAAAATATTTTGAAATTAAATATCTGGAAGAGAGTGAAAAAGAGGCTAAAAATTTAAATATTTCACCTGAAAATCACTGCAAATAAATTTGGTTTCCTGCATTATTATGTAATCTGAAACAGTGACTAGATTATGGATAACTAAAAGCAAAGTAGTTAAATTACCAGCATATAACATTAATTCTTAAACAAAAATATAAATGTAAACCAAATATAGTTACATTTTGAACCAAAGAGATACACGTTTACACTAAAATGGTGAATCTTCAACCAAAAAATAAAATTTTACGGGAATAGTTCAACAAAGTAATTTTATTTTTAATCAAAAGTGATAAACTGTCGAGGAAAAGATGTACTTGTTGGTTTTGAAACAAAATCAATTTTAATTTAGAATAAAAAAAGCTAAATTTAACTAACAGATAAAAATGTTGAACGAAATTTAAGTTTTTAACCATAAAAGATTTAATTTTTAACAGGAGGTGTGAATTTATAAACCAAGAAGATGAATTTTTACCATTCCAGTTCAATTCTCAAGGAAGAAAATGTCTTGATAAAAACAGATAAAAAATTGTAACCAAACTGTTGAATTATCAAGTTAAAGTAACGAATATTCTACAAAAAAAGGTTAATTTTGAACCCACGAATATGAATTTTCAAAAAATAGTTAATTTCCATTCACATAATAATTTTTTTTAACTAAAAAGATTAATTCAAAAAAATTTCAAACAATGAGGTAAATTATCAACTTATATGATAAGCTTTTAAATTGAAAGTTAATTTTTAAAGCATATATGTAAATTTTAATAAATAAGAGGAACTTTTAAACCAATTGATTAATTTTCCACCAAGCCGACTAATTTTCTGTTGCATAAGATACGTTTTCACCAAAATACTTAAATTTTGAAAAAAAGTTATATTTTCAACCAAAAAATTGAACCTTTAACAAAAGAATTTTAATTGTAACCGAAAATAGTTGAATTTTGCAACAAATTGATTCATTTTTTACCAAACATATTCATATTTTCAGTTGAAAAAATCAATGATCAGCAATAACATGTCAACAATTTTTAACAAAATGAAAAAAAAATTTCAATAGAAACATCAATTTATAACAATAGAATTAAACTTTAGGATAAGCAGTTAAATTTGAAAAAGAAGAGTTTAATTATTAATGAAAATAGATTTTTTTTTAAACAAAATTGTCGATTTTTCAAACCAAAAAGCTGAATTTTCTATAGAGCAGTTTAATTTTTGACAATATAATGAAGTTTCAGCATAATATTTAGAAATTTTACTACTTGATGCTAAACGAGGAATTTCCAATGAAAAAATTTTTTTTCAACAAAGATGTTTAACGTTTCCCCAAGTAGTTTAATTTTGAATAAAAATAGATTAATTCTCAACGAAATCTATTATATTTGATGTTCTAAGAAAATACTTTAATTTTGATTAAAAAATTGCGAAATTAAATCAAAAAGGTAAATTTTTAACAAAAATTTACCTCTTTGGTTTAATTTTGGTTTAATTTTTAAAGCATATGTGTAACTTTTAATAAATTAGTTAAACTTTTAAATCAATTGATTAATTTTCAATCAAGCCGACTAATTTTCTGTTGGATAAGATACGTTTTCACCAAGATACTAAAATTTTCAAAAAAATAGTTATATTTTCAACCAAAAAAATGAACTTCAAACAAAAGAATTTTAATGTCAACCGCAAATAGTAATTTTTGCAACAAATGGATTCATTTTTCACAAAAAAAATATTTAAATTTTCAGTTGAAAAAAATTACTGATCAGCAATAACATATAAACAATTTTTAACAAAATGGTAAATCTTTCAATAGAAATATCAATGTATAACAATAGAATTAAACTTTGGCCAAGCAGTTAAATTTGGAAAAAATAGTTCCATTATTAATGAAAACGGATTAATTTCTTAACAAAATTGTCGATTTTTCAAACCAAAAAGCTGAATTTTCTATAGAATAGTTTAATTTTTGACAATACAATAAAGTTTCAGCAAAATATTTAGAAATTTTACTATTTGATACTAAACGAGGAATTCTTAAATAACAAAAATTGTTTTTCACAAAGATGTTTAACGTTTATCCAGGTACTTTAATTTTAAATAAATAAAGATAAATTCTTAAGAAAATCTATTATATTTGGTAATTTGACTAAGAAAAGACTTTAATTTTGATTAAAAAATAGCAAAATTAAACCAAAAAAGTACATTTTTAACAAAAAAATCAATGATTAAAATTTACTAAATTTTTATTTTTTATTATAAAAAAACAGTTGAATTCAGCCAAAACTATGGATAAAAAAAAGAGTTACATTTAAAATCAGGAAAGAGTTTTCAGTCATGATTAAAGAAACGTATCAACAAAATTGTTGAATTTTCAAACAAAAAAGGTATCATGCAATTATTTTTAATTGACAAGACAGTGATTACAGTTTTGGTTCAATGTTCGTCTTTAGTGGTGAAAACTCTACTATTTAATTATAAATTTAACTATGTATTTTACTTTGGTGAAATTTCGTTTCTTTTTTTTTATTTTAATTTTTGTAATTGAAAATTTATCTATTCAACTATTTAAGTGGAAATTACTTGTTTTTTAAAATCTCATATATTTGCGTTGAAAATACAACTGTTTTATGAACAAATTGACTTTTTTGTTTAAAAATGCAATACATTTTTTAAAATTAAGAAGACTAGCACATTTGGTAGAATTCTACTAGTTTGACTAAAATCATAAAAATATTTTATTTGCTCTAATATCCACTATTAATTTTTTGGCTGATAATTTATCTTTTCTTTAAATTCGAGTGTTTTTAAACAAAAACTTAAAATCTTTTCCAAGTAAAAATACCAAATATTAAAGTTTTTATTGAGAGTAAGTTTTTTTTTATTGCAAATTAAACAACTTCGTCGCAAGTTATGATTTCAAATTTTTCTTATTAAAATTTAAAATATTTTTTGGTTGAAAATTAAATTACTTCGTTCAAAGTTGAAGATTGAATGTTGAGAAATTGTCATTTCAGTTTTAGAACTCCATTGTTTTCTTCAAAATTGTGCTATTTGGTTAAAAATTCATTTATTATATTTTATTTAAAAAATCATATTTTGATCTGAAAATGTCAGTACTAAGTTGAAAATTGACATTTCTTTTTGTTGGAAATTAATTTTCTTGGCTGAAAATATCAATATTAAATTTTTTGTTAAAAATTGATACATTCAATTGAACATTGATCATATCTGGTTAAAAGTTCATGTCTTTTGTTAAACAGTTTTTTTTGCAAAAAACTAATATTCTTGGTTGAAACTTTATCCTTTTTGGTTAAAAATTCAAATATTAAAAATTGCGTATTTTGTTTAAAAGTTATTTCTGTTAGTGAAAGGTATTTTGTTTTACACAGTTTAAATTTTAACTAATTAGCTGTAAACTACCTTTTTTTTAAATTAATGCAGATAATTCTTCTTTTTGACTTGCAAATCGTATAATTTGGTAGACAATTGGATTGTTCGGTTAAAAATAAAAATTTTTGTACACCATTCATTCATTTAAAAATTGTTTTCTTTTGTATCCCTTGTAAGTAAGAAATTAAACCATTTGGTAGATAAAAATTTGTATTTGGTTAACAAAATTTTTTTGATGAAAAATTTATTTTGTTTGTTACAAACTTATGCTCGTTATTAATTAAAGTATTTTGTTTAAAATTTGTACTTTTTAGTTGAATTTAACAGTTTTTTTTATTTAAATCAGTTTTTCTCCAACGGAAAATTAGTGTTTTCAACTGGAAATGTAACTGTCTTATTTGTTCTTGAAAATTTAACAATTTAGTTAAAAATTCTACTATTTTCGGCCTAAACTTCAATTTCGTCATAAATATTTATTATTTGTGTAGAAAATAAAACCATTTTGTTTGAAAAACTTAACTTTTGGTTGAAAATTCAATTATTTTGCCGAAAATTCGTATTTGTTTTTGCTACTTTGAATGGATTTAGTCGATGTCGACTACTTGTTTAAAGATTAATCGTTTTAGTTTTAATTTCAACTTTTTAGTGGTGAACTAACCTATTGATGAAATTTCTACTATTATGTAGAAAAATTCTTCGTTTGGACTTGAAAATTTAAAAAATTGGAAGTAATTTAGACTATTTAGTTAGAAATAAACTTTTTTGGTTAATATTTGTTTGGTTAGAACTTCAATTGGTTAAACATTAAACTACTTGATCGAACGTTGAACAGATTTGTTAAAAATTAATTTTTTAAATTAATAATTCATAATTTCAGATTGAAATGCATAAGTTTCGTTTGCAAATTTAACTATTAATTAAAAATTTCATTTTTCCTTTTTTTTGGTTGGAAATTAATCTTTTTCAGTTAAAAATTCTACTTTTTGGTTAAAAATTGGAGTCTTTTGGTAAAAAATTCATTTTTTTTGAGTGAAAATATTCCTACTTGATTAAAAGTTTACCTTTCTTGCTTATAATTTATACTTTTTATTTTTTTCTTGGTTGAAAGTTGAAATTTTTTGTTAAAAAATGCATACCCTGAAAAGTCCACTATTCCAATTTTCGTTGAGAATTTATCCATGATAAATTAAAAATTAAACATTTTGTAGAAAATTAATGTATTTTGCTGAATATTCGTCTATTTGAGTTGAAAATTAAACTAGTAGGCTAAAAATTCATTTTGGTTGAGGATTCATCCATTTTGTTAAAAATTCCTTTTCTTATTTAGTTAAATTCAACCTTATCGAAAATATATTTTTTTATTAGTTAAAAATTACTTTTTTTAACTAAAAATGTAAATATATCAATTTAGGTAGAAAGCTTTCTTTTAATCTATGTGTCGTTTTTTTCGATTCTTCTTACGAACCAGTGGAGAGTAAGAAGTGACTCGCCTATATAAGGCCTTCCAAAATGAAATGCATAGTACTTTAGTGAAGGTGTTAAGATTCAAAAAAAATTTTTGTTTTGCCTCAGAAAACAAATGAAAATAGCGGCAGTGAATACGTTTAGAGCGAGCGGTAAATCCACACATGCGAATGAGACAACTAGAATCACAGTAGACGGCTGGCATCCTGCTGGGTCCGGATAGACGTAGCGATAAACGTGCGTTAACGCGGAAATTAACCGTTATATCTTTGCACTTATTTACCCGTACTTCAAGATAAGTTATCCCGGCTCACGGGATATTCTACATAATGCAATAGAGTTCGCGATGCAATAGGATAGGGGAAACTCCCGGTCCCGGTAAAAGAACCGTATGCCTAGAGATAATGGGGCCAAGATTTTATCTCTGAGAGACATTCGCTGGAAATCAATAAGCTGCTCATGCGATAGACATCATAATCTTGTACTCGAATCTCACGCTTTCTCACTTTCTGTTTTTAATATGGTGTGGAAAATTGTTCTGGCGCTGGCTGGGCCCTGACCAGACAGGCTGGTCAGCCGCTAGGTATGGACTGGTCAGCCCCTTATTGGAGACGGGTCTGCCGCTAGGTGGATTCTCTTTATTTTTTTAATGACCCAACTATTTATTAACACGTCATATAAATTTTTCTGAGCGAATTTATAACTTTTTTCGTGTGGATATCTGAGCAGGGCCAGCTCTGGGCCATACCAGACCTTCCAGATAGAACGTAGAATTTTTCTTCTTGTATCTGTGATGAGCGCAAGTACTAGTCCAAACCAGACCTTCCAGACTGAATTTGGAACTTCTAGACACTAGCTAGGCTAGCGCCTTTCCGGGCCCTGATCAGATCGTCTATGCTAGACAGTTTAGATAAAGTCAGACCTGGGCCTCTAATCTTGTATTTTATCAAGGCTATAATGTGTACCTGATTAAAATGGATGATCCGAAAAGTTCTAGTGAAGAACTGGTCGGGCTGTAGTCAGCATACGCTGGATGAACTTTCCTCAGGACTTCGTTAGAAGTTCTGGGTAGAGTCTGGATTAAACAACGTTAAAGAACAGGTCTTTTTTTATCCGAACAGCGCCCTATAAGAAATAGGGAAAACTAGACAGATCCCTCCCAAAAGCCTAATTACAATTTTTGCACAGGGAATTTAAACGAAACGCTAGAAAACTGTAGTATGGCTCATTTTAAGGGTGTCTTAGCAGCTAAGTCTTTTTTTATTCTTAGAAGATACGTTTTTTTAAATTTATATTGTCTTTTTTTTGCTTGGCAACTCTAAAATCGAAAATAACTAGTAATGAAAATAAAATAAAAAAATTTTCAATGCAGTAGTTTCATTTGTATCACACATGAATGTAATGTCTTAATAATTGACTAATTAAGGTTTTTAGTTCCATGAATAAAATTAACAATAAGCATAGATGACTAAACTGATTAAAAAAATATATGAAAACCAAAAACTGTAGCTTGTGTATCTATATTCAAATTCTTTATTTAAGAATTTAATAAATTATTAAAATTATCAACAAATGATTAATTAACATATTGAAATTTACTGATTACATGACTCAAAATAAATGATTCAAGGAATAAAATTTACAATTAGGATTATTCCAAACTATTGATTCGCTCAGTAGACTTTTTTTTGTTTAAAAATTTAAGCATTTTTTTTAAAATCCATTTTTTGTTGAGAATTAATTATTTTCATGGAAAAATCTTCTTGTTCGGAAACTCAACTATTGGGTGAAAATTTGACTACTTTCTTCCAAATTCATCATTTAGTTTAATCATTCAATATTTTCGTAGGAAAATCCATTTGTTGAAAACTTAATTATCTCGTTAAATTTTATTTTTAATTGAAAACTAATTATTTAATTTAACTTTCTACTCGAAATTTATTTTGTTTTCTTGAAAATTCTTTTTTCCTTGGCAGAAAGATATTTTTTAATGCACTGCTTGGTTAAAAGTTTATCTGCTTTCTTAACAATTTATAATTTTCGATAATGATTTATTATTTCAGTCAAAAAATCGTCTTTCTCGGTAGAAAAATCTTTTTTTTTTATTCGAAAATTCAACCGTTTGGTTTACAATTAATGTATTCTGTTATGAATACGTCGTTTTTGGAAGAAAATTCAAATGCTTGATTGACCATTGAGGTATTTTTTTTAGTTGGAAATTCGTTTTCTAAACATTTTTTTCGCTAGTAACAGTTAATATTTTTCAGTTAAAAAAGTTACTTTTTGATGGAAAATTCTTTTATTTTGTTAAAAGTTCACTTTTTGATGTAAAAAGTTCATCCTTTTCTTAGAAATTTAATTTTTTTAAATATAAAATCTAGTTTATTAGTTAAAAGTCGTTCGTTCAAATAACATTCCCTTTTGTAAATGCTTAGTTATTTTCGTTGAAAAATCGTTTTATTAAAAATATAACTATTTTCATTTTTCATTTCTTTTTTTAGATGTAAATTCATATTTTTATTTCTAAATTCAAGGATTTGATTGAAAAATAAATGTACTTAATAAACGTTAATTCTTTTAGCCAATGTATTATTTTTAGTTGAAAATTTATTTCTTTGATGGCAAATTTAATTGTTTTGTAGAAAATTAATTTTTTTTTAATGAAACTTTTTCGTTTGAAAATTCAACTTTTTGGTCTTTTATTCATCTTCTACATGGAAAATTCGTCTTTTTTAGTTGAAAATTAAATTTTTAGGTTGAAAGTGGAACTTATTATATAAAAATTCATACTTTTGGGTAATGATTCAGAATTTAAGTAGAAAATTGATCTGTTTTGGTTAAAAATTCAACTACTTTGATGAAAGTTCATTTTTATTTTTGAGATCAAAATGAACCTTTTTTGGTAGAAAAATAATCGTTTTGGTAGAAAATTAATCTTCTCGGTGAAAAAATAATTTTCTTCAATTGAAAATCGAAATAATTAGTTGAAACGGAGATTACTTTTTGTTAAAAGTTTATACTTTTGGTTACTTGTTCACTATTTTCGTTAAAATATTTCGATAAAAATTTCTCTGTTGCTTGAAAATTTCTTTTTTTTTTTAAATTGATCATTTGGTGGAAAATTCTTGACTTATATTGAACGCTCGTTTTTTTTTGGTAGAGAATTATTATTTTTTATGGAAAATTTATTGAATAAACCTAAGTATTATATATATATAATTT